>CAJGYO010000067.1:0-228517 GCA_904845875.1 Miscanthus lutarioriparius
AATTTACTAGTTGGTCTACAAAACACCGACACACTCACAGGCTAGTGCCCTCCTTTGCAGCCGATAAGTTGCAGACGTGCTAGAACAATCTAGATACCAAGTTAAAAAGTTAGTCATTTGACACTCGGGGTTATATAAAACCTCCACGAGGTGGCAGCTTAGGATTATGTCCATATGGAGAGGAATCTGGAAGTACACCTATTACTCTAGCCCCAAACCATGTTGCTAAAAAGAAACAAGTTTAACTTGGTAGCTAAATTATTCCGGCTCATGCAGTAACTTACTACAAGGGCAAAGAAGATACTACTCAGTTGGTATATCTCAGGAAATTAATGTGCTAATACCATGACCATGTGTACCCTCCACTCCTAGGGCTCCATATATTTAGATAAGCTTGTAACCTTAAGCGCTTCCACAACAGTAGAGCGACTATTGAAGGAATTTATGTGAAGTGAAACTGCCGCATTTCATGGAAAAATGATGTGGGCCTTGCAAACCCGGCATTAGGAGTCATGACTTGGCGAGTAAGGCGCGCAAATTCTCTGAGAATTCTTTTAACTTTATTATAATAGCCAACTCCACCGGACATGAAGCCGATGCGGATCCCTTCTTGGTTCATGGATTTTGGTTCTTGGATGGTTTTTGAAATGATTTAATCTTGATTAATTAACTTATTACTTCAACTTGGTTGATTTTATTCACTAAAGTAGTGGCTCGGGTTTAATAAAATATGACAAACTAAAATTGCTAACCATGATCAAATCAAGAAGTCAAGCCTTTGTGCCTCATAGACCCCTTTGTTATACTTGTTAAACATAGATGCGCTTCGGCAATATATATTCAATAGAAATCCCAAATGGGTTCGAGGGAGTACTACTTGTTTACCATTTGAAGAAGTCCTGTGGCGACATGAGCTAGTTTATCGCTTTCATTTATATTTGCTGTTGAGTTAGACTATGACAATAATGTAATGAATTATCAATGTAATAAAGTGCTTTTACTTTGACATTATACAATTTGGGATTATATGTGTTTGAACATCACAGGCACACATATATGAGTACTTGGTTTGTTATTCAAAACTAGGTGCGACACTCAACCCTCAAATCTTTGGACACACCACTATATATAGAGGTGGGAGGCCAAAAGACCCGTTAGGGGCATTCACCCATAACTCGAAGATGGTGGCGCCCACCGCCAACCCTCTCAGCACACTCTTGACAACTTCCATTGGTCGAATGCGAACTCTCTAGCGATTTATCCAGATGCACCTTGTCCAGATGGACTCGGGAAGATTCTAGAGAGGTCCAAAAACACATCGGACAAGTCTGATGGGATAGGACAAATGATCATTGTCCTATGCACTTGGACAAAGACAACAGGTCTATGCTGGTGGTCCAACCACGGGCTGGGGCGGTCCAACCGCGAGCCTCGATCAGTCAGCATAGGTCAATGCCTCCCAACCGCAAGCCCTGGCGGTCCAACCATCAAGCCCGTGGTGCGCATAGGACAATAGGTGAACAATTCTAGCTTTTTTGTCCGATGCCACTGCCTCCTTTGTCCAATGTGAGCAGGTGTTATGTCCGATGGTTGAGTGTGCTGATGACACAAAAACAACCCATCAAACTTTCGTAAAAATTTTTTTGCTTGCAAAAATATTTCTATTTTGTGAGGCAAGTGATGTGTTTGGACTCTAGGAGAAACACAAAGGAGGCAATGTCGAGGAGGACTATAGGCACAATAATCAACCCAACTTGTAGTGGAGCCGAATGGTCCTTGTAAAGCATATAAGGACATAAAGTGTATCCACTTAATATCGACGATTTAAACATATAAGCCTCTAGCCGATATTGCCAAGGAGATTTTGAGGAACTATATCGATGTTGTGGCCCTATCAACACCCTTAATGAGGAGCATTGACCTGCCTATTATGAGATTGTCTGCTGTTGATACCGAACATGGGGTTTTGTTCTTTATGGATGGACTGGTGAATGGAAGACAAATCAGTATAAGGCCCAACTAAGCTACTATACACAATCAGAAAGCAAGATTTGTTGTGGCAATATAGTTACATTTGATGTTGCAACTCAATAATACACTGTGGAGAACCACCCACTAAGATCTTCAAGATTGCCCTCACCGTCAAGCCGATGGGGCCTTTGCAACTTCATGAAATAGAGTGATACTAACAAAGTCGCTTTCAATGGCATCTCTCATTATTTTGGATGAGGTTATCCTGAAAAAGAGGCAAGCTGTTAAGGCGCTAGATAACAAGCTCCAAGATATAATGGACCGACTTAAGCTGTCATTCAGTGGGAAGACTATGGTGTTCGATGGAGATTCGGACAGGTTCTTCCTGTTGTTCGAAGAGGATCGAGGGCTTAGATAGTCATATAATTAGGATTCCATGCGAG
Organism: Miscanthus lutarioriparius; assembly: GCA_904845875.1. Taxonomy (NCBI): domain Eukaryota; kingdom Viridiplantae; phylum Streptophyta; class Magnoliopsida; order Poales; family Poaceae; genus Miscanthus; species Miscanthus lutarioriparius. The sequence continues at coordinate 2,415 of CAJGYO010000067.1, forward strand.
ATCTCAAACTAGTGTGTAGCATGAAGGCAAAGAGTGGCCTATGGTTTGTAGAATACCCATTGCACATCAGTGGAGGCTCTAAGGAGGCCAATGGTGATGGCGAAATCCGTCTTCCTCGTGACATATGCATAACCCCACTAGGGAAGAGAGTGCTCTTGATACGCTAATTGGTTGCATATTCCCTAGGCTCAATGCAAATATGTCAAGCAAAAACTACATCGCCTCATGACCGATATTATCTACATACGAGACGACTGTGTTGATATGATTAACATGAAGATGATAGGTCGTTTCCAAAGGGACGATATGGTGTACTATAGTCTCGACTATGTAATGGACAATCTGCATAACTACTACCCTTAGAAATTCCTTAACACGTTGACACCCAACTATCTACTACCACATGTGTTAAAGCTAAAGATTAGCTTTTGCTTAGGAACATTAACCGTGCCATCAGACTTTCCTATTCAGTTTAGCTTCGCCATGACCGTCAACAAGGCATAAAGGCGGATATCATCCTAATGTTGGAGTGTACTTGCCAAAACAAGTGCTCATGCACGATCAATTATACATAGCACTATCTAGAGCCACAACAAGATCGCACATCATGATATTAGTCATGGCGCGGTTGAGAAAGATGTGAAAAAGGGAAGAAACATATCTCACACGAGAATTGATATATACACGAAGAATATCGGCTATAAAGAGGTTACTTGACTCGTAGTGGTGAGCTATCCTCGAAGTATTCTTTACATGGTGAGATGCAAGCCTAAAATGATCCAAGACATTGGTAAAAGTATAATAAAACTATAAACACCAAAAAACCTCCAACATCTAACCCGAATGGTCAAGCTGCAGATTATCCGATAGCCAAACAGGTTGTAAAATCAATCCATGTAACACGGTTCTCTTCAATGGCATTTGGGTCCTTAAATTTCTTAATCATTTTTAAAGTCTTTGCATATACAAGGAAATGAGGTGGAATTAATTTTTGTCAAACAAAAACATCTTCTAATCAATGCATTTGAATATGAACACTGAAGTAGTGAACATACTTGTTTTCAGCAGGGAAGTCTTCGCGAAATAAGAAATTGTATCTCTTCTGTAAGTGTCAATGTAATCCTGCGTTCAGTTCAGTTTTGCTTTCGCTTTCAGTTAGCGTTGAGCTCGGCCTAGACGATCATATCCTCCAGAGCGCGTCGTTGTAATGGGGCCACGGCATGGCGTTTTGGACGTTTTAGGCGTTGCATGCCACCATTATACGCAAGGTGCGTGGCCTAGTGCGTGGGATGGCACACACAGATCGGGTCATGGGGGGCATGGCGTGCATGGCGGAGAGCTGAGGCTAGCTCGGCCTCTCTTTTTTCTTTTTTGGCAGTTAGAAGCTCATGTGTATATGTAGGAGAACCTTAATAAGAAAACCGCTGACACGAGTTCGTGCTTGGCACAAAAAAGTTCTTGTGTTCATTCGTTCTTGAATTCACAGCGAGTTTGAGAGCACGCCGCGGAGAGAGTCCGGCCGACATTTGGTATCGGAGCTAGAGTCTCGCCCATATAGCCATGTCCCCCGCCCAAGAAGAGGACGGAGGTAGGTCGGCTCTCGCGAAAGGAAGGTGCCTCCATCGCGCGCCGCCACGCAGCCGCCGTGTATGGCGCTCCAACAATCGCCGCCTCACACACGGCATAGGTCGCGTCATAGAGCGCAAGATTGTCGAAATATATCCGCGCATGTCACGGTGGCCCGACAGCCACGCTGTACCAACCACTACGAGTGGGTGTTGGTCATGGAGGTAAACTTCTAGACGCTGTGCGTCTGGGACATCGTCGTCAACGGCATCAACGATGAAGCGGACAAGGAGGAGTACCATGATGATCGACAGGCGATGGAGGGGTTGCTGTGTTCGCCCCGTCCGAGCTCTGGAACTCCCTCGCTATCCGCCGTACCATGAAGGAGGCATGGGACGCCGTCAGGATCCTCCGGATCGGCGACAAAGCGCGCGCGACGCCAACCGCTGCAGCAGCCTCCCGCCGTGACTTTGGCAATCTCGTTTAAGGGAAGGCGAAAGTGTCGCGACGACGGTGTCGAGATCACCACGCCGCCATTAATTACAAGCACACCCTCGCGACAACATCACCGAGCACGAGGTAGTGAAAAAAATGTTGTAGGTGGTGCCGGAGAAGCTGACCCAGGCCGCCGTTTCCATCGATATGTTCAGCAACCTCAACGCTATCTCAATTAAAGATGTGATCGGGCGCCAGCGTCTTCAAGACCGCGCCAAGCCGAAGACCGTGACGGACGCCATGGGGCTTCTCCTTCTCACCGAGGAAGATTGGGAGGCGCGCCATAGGGCTCGCCGTGACCAAGACAATGCCGCGGCGCAAACGTCGAAGCTCGCAAAGAAGAAGCGTATGCCACAGGCAAGGCCGTGGGCGCGGCAAGGTGAGGGCGGCAGCTACCGCCGTGCGGACGGGAAGCGTGCCAAGCCCAAATCCGGCAGGGCCACCAGGCCAACAACGGTAAGCGCCTGCGGCAAAACAAGGCCACTGGGCCAAGGATTGCCGCAAAGAAGCCCAAGGCGAGGCCCACGTCACACACAGTGAAGAGGACACCGAGCCCCTCTATTGATGGCCTGCGCCACACTCGTCCCCAACTGGTCTTCCCCACCACGCGCCACCGTCGCCACTCCGTCGCCACCCGAGCGCCGCCCTCTCCGGATTGTGGAGGGCAAGGTCTTCGCCCAGCTTGATGGCGCCTCCGACCGCGACGACACCCTCTGGTACCACGACAGCGGGGCCACAAACCATATGTCTGGCTCCCACAATGCCTTCGTCAACATCGATTCAGGGATCCACGGCTCCGTCCGGGTTCGGTGATGGCTCGAGAGGTTAAAATCAAGGCGAGCACCATCCTGCTCGAGGGAAGATCGGCAGCACCTCCCGCCACGGGGTGTACTTCATTCCGAGGCTCACCACTAATGTCGCCGCCTCGGCCCATTTCGATGAGGGGCGGCTGTGATGTCCACGCCAAGCACGGCGTCCTCCGAATCCACTCTGAAAAGGCGATCGATCGCTAAGGTGAAGCGCCAGCAAACCACCTGCACCTCCTTTCGGTGAAGATCGCGCGCCACTCACTTATCTCTGCGGGCCAATGACAAAGGCGTGGGTTGTGGCATGAACGCTATGGCCGTGCACTTTGATGCCCTGCGCAAGCTCGAGGAATGGGGCATGGTGCGAGGGCTTCCCCACGTCAAGAACGTTCATCAGCTCTGCACCGACTGCGTCACCACCAAGCTCAAGCGGAGCCCGTTCCCGTCGTAGGCGAAGCGACGGGCGGAGGGGCTGCTAGACCTGGTCCACGGTGACCTGTGTGGCCCTATCACGACGGCAACCCCAGGTGGTAAGCTGTATTTCCTACTGTCGGTGGATGACCGAAGCAGGTACATGTGGGTGGCGCCTCGCCGCCAAGAGCGATACGCCAGCGCCGCGGTGGTCAAGAAGTTCCAAGCGCGTAAGGTGGAGCTGGCGGCACTTTGTGCGTACTTCGGGACCAACAACGGCGGGGAGTTCACCTCCGTCGAGTTCGAGTCCTCATCATACGCGACCGCCAATGCCGAACGACAACACTGCATGCGCCATACACGCCTCGGAAAAACGGCGTGGTCGAATGGAGGAATCGGGACGGTGGTGACCATGGGCGAAGTCTCGCTCAAAGCTCGCGACATGCGGTGATGTTTCGGGAGAAGTAGTCGCCACCGCGATTGTACATTCTCAACCGGGCGCCCCACCAAGGTCGCCGATGGCATGATGTCGTCTGGCTTTGGCATGGTCGCAGCCCGACGTCTACCACCTCCGCACGTCGGTCAAGTGTATGCGTTCATCAAGGAGACGAGGCGAACCTAAAGAAGCTCGACGGTCGTGGGACGCCAGCGCCTTCATCGGCTACTGAACCCGACGCTTAAGGCGTGGCGCTTCTAACCCGGCGTCGCAAGGCGTGGTGGTGTCGCTGGGATGCCGCTTTTCAACGAGCCCGCAACTCGGACTCAGGAGAGCGAGGACTTGGGTGCCGCAGCCGATTTCGCCATTGAGCAAAGCGACACGCCTGAGCGGGAGACGAAAGCAAAGACACCATTGACCCGCCCCCGTGACACTTGGACACCGATCCTCGGCTCCAAGACACGCAGGCGCTCTCAAAGACTAACGCCAACGCCACGCTTAAGCACACAGCCGCCATCGAGCCTCCACCGCCTTGACCCAGAGTTCGTGGTTCCTCCACCGATGCGAGAGGAGTACTTGGACGCCGATGCACAACGACGTCGAGCCTGTGTATCGCACCATTGACAATGTCATTGGGGCTGCATCTCCACCAGCCTATGCCGAAGCGCCGTAGTAGCGCAGAGCTCCATTTGCAGATAGAGGAGGAGCCCGCTTCATATGCAGAGGTCGAGAAGCACGCTGCGTCTCGGGCGCCGAGCCATGATGGAGGAGATGGAGTCCATCAAAAGCAACAAGACTGGCGCCTAGTGCCCCTTCCTTTGGGCATCGACCCATAGGGTTGAAGTGGGTTTACAAGGTGAAAAAGGATGCTGCCGGCGCGACGCCATCAAACACAAGGCCCGCCTCGTGGCAAAGGGCTATGTACAGCAGCCTCGGTGGACTTCGACGAGGTCTTTGCGCCTGCGCCGCCAGATCGAAGTCCGTCCGGCCGCTCCTTGCGCTTAGCTGCCTGGAGGGTGGCCGGTGCACCATATGGACGTAAAGTCCGCGCTCTCGAACGGGAGCTGGTTGAAGAGGTCTACGTCAGCAGCCCCCGGCTTCACCATCGCGGGCTTGAGAACAAGGTGTCGCGCTTGGACAAAGGCGCTCCACGGTCTCAAATCAAGCACCACGCGTGGAGAACGCCAAACTCCACGAGACGCCGGTGGCACTCGGCTTCACCTACAAGACGCGTCGAGCACGCCGCACGCTCAGCGTAACAAGGAGCATCCGGTTGTTGGTGGGGGTCTCGCCGATGACCTCATCATCACCGGAACGACACCAACGAGATCGCCAAATTCAAGCAAAGAGATGTCTTCCGGTGTTTAAAATGAGTGACCTTGGCTTGCTCTATTTTTACCAGGAATTGAGGTGCAATAGGGCGCGATGGGATCAAGCCTGCGCAATCAGCATATGCGCTTGCGCAAGATCCCGGAGCGCGCGGCATGGGAAGTACGCAACTCCGCCACACTCCGATGGAGCATCGCCTCAAGCTATCAAAGGCGAAAGTATCGCGCGCCGGTGGGCGCAACTAAGTATGAGGGCTTGGTCGTACGCGCCGTTACTTGGTGCACACAAGGCGGACATCTCTTCGCCGCCGTCGGTTACGTTAAGCCGCTTCATAGAGCACCCACCGTCGAGCACCTCAACGCGAAGTTGAAGCGGATCTGCGGTACATCGCGAGGACACTCGACTATGGTCGCCACTACAAACCACGGTGGCGGCTGAGTCAAGTTGTTGGGTTACAGCCGACGCCGACATGGCGGCGACATTGATACAAGGAAGAGCACCACTCGGCGTCTTGTTCTTCTCGGCTCCTGTCCAGTGACTTGGCGATCCATGAATGTAAGGTCGTCGCTTTGTCCTCTTGGCGGCTGAATATATAGCAACGGACGACAGCGGCTCGTTAAGGTGTTTGGTTGCCGTTGCTTTCGCCGAGTTGAAGAGCGAGGAGCGCACAGCCTTCATTCTCAAGATGGACAGCCAATCGGCTATTGCCCTCAGTAAGAATTATGTCTTCCATGAACATAGTAAACATATTGATGTGAGGTTCCATTTCATTCGAGGGTGTGTTGGAGACGGGAAACTGGACATTGAACACGTCCGCACTGAGGAGCAGATCGCTGACATTCTGACGAAGCCGCTGGCACGAGAACGGTTCTGTGAACTCCATGATAAGCTTGGCGTCGTCGAGATCAGCAAGGAACGTCAGGATTAGGGGGTGAAATGTAAGCGTCAATGTAATCCTGCGTTCAGTTCAGTTTTGCTTTTGCTTTCAGTTAGCGTTGAGCTCGGCCTGGACGATCATATCCTCCCGAGCGCGTCGTTGTAATGGGGCCACGGCATGGCGTTTTGGACACGTCGTGGCGGTGCATGCCGCTGCTTGCGCTGCGTGGCCTAGTGTGTGGGATGGCACGCACAGATCGGGTCATGGGGGGCATGGCGTGCATGGCGGAGAGCTGAGGCTAGCTCGGCCTCTCCTTCTTTTTCTTTTTTGGCAGTTAGAAGCTCATGTGTATATGTAGGAACACCTTAATCAGAAAACCGCTGACACGAGTTCGTGCTCGGCACAAAAAAGTTCTTGTGTTCATTCGTTTTTGAATTCACAGCGAGTTTGAGAGCACGCCGGAGAGAGTCCGGCTGACATTTTCTGCATTGCCAACGAAATCAATAAGGGTCGAGAATTCATCACGCTTATAGCTAGTTGCTGCCTTAGGTTGCCCAATTTTGCTCAACACGTAGGCAACCATCGCAAAGCAAGTTCCTACGTGCTCCGTTGGAGATTCTCATATATTAGTTCTAACAAGAACTGGCTTGCAGAATCAATAAGAACTGAAATTCATGGTCAACATCTAGTTCCGATAACAGTCTAAACGCAGTGTAAGCGAAGATTAGGGGTAAATGAAATTCTTGAGCTAGGCATTCAGGCTGCAACTGCTATTTCTAAACACAACGCCTAGGACCCTGAGGATGGATGGATGGATGGATGGATGGATGGATATGCGGCTTACCTTGGTCTGAGCACGGCGGATTCAGTCGGCGGCGGCGAGCTTTAGTTTTGCCGAAGGCGTGGGGTGACCCCGAGGTGAAGGTCGCCTATAGATCATAGGAGAACGTCAGCGTCGTGCACACCACCGGATCCACGGCGATCTCGAGGCTCGTGTGGCCGCCGGCCCCTGGGGGGCGGCTTCCGTTACTGGCGGATGGATGGATCGGCAGGGAGACTAAGACCGAGACCGAGAGAGGAGCAGGTCTGCAGGTGCCAATGGATGGATTGCGAGTTTGCAACGCAGGAAGGATGAGAAGGGAGGAAGGGGCGAATTTCGTGATTGAATGATGGATGTTTCCATTTTTTAGGTGCGTGATCTGCGTTGGTTTCTTTGCGTGATTTTGCGCGGATTTAAACCGGAGCGGGTCTTGAGGAGGGGAACGAGGTCTTCGGCTCGCTACTCTGCCTCAGCCCAATAGGTGCGACGCGGCCCAATCCAACCCAAGCGACGACAAACAAAGAACGAGGAGGCTCTCTCGCTCTCAACAGTCGCGGTTCGCCGGTTCCTTCGCCGCCGTCGGCGGCTCGTCGAATCTCCGCTCGCCGCTGGTGCTTCGCCGTCTCCCTCGGCACCGGAGCGAGCGAGCAGATGCCCTAGCAAGCGCTCTCTGCCTCCGTCCTCCTCATCCCTCATCCCCGCGTCTTCCCCAGCGCGGTATTGCTACTGCCCCATCGTCAAGGATCGAGCTCTACGCCGAGCGGCCGAGGACAGCGGCTTCATGGCTTTCGGCAGACCAGAGTGGGAGGGGAACCCTTTCCCGCCAAGCCCACGACACCACAGGACGATGGCCACTGCACACAACCATGTAGAGGAGGGAAGAGGGGCTGCGTGAGAAGCCTAGCTTCAGAGTAAATTGATGTGTGGATTGAGATTGTGGCTCCATTGAGTATAATAATTGAATATCTATCAATTTCTGAGTTTGATTGTTGCATCAATTCAAGAAACAAGACTTCAGTGTTTATGATTATTGTGTCAATCTGTGAGCTCTCAATGGCAAAAGAGATACTTCAAATACATACTAACAGATTGTCAGTTTGATATGTGCAGATGGGGAGACATTTCCCTGTCCCTTGCGAGCTCTCAATTTGAGTCATATATGATCGTGTCAATTTGTGAGCTCTCAATGGCATTCACACATACTTGCAAAAGACTAAACATCAAGAGTGCTCTCAATTTGAACCATATGTTTGATATACACAACTGAACATTCAGGTGGCAAAAGACTTCCAACAGGCAAAAGGCACTCAAATAGCACATCAGAGAATGCTGTGCATACAAAGCCCTCCATTCTCCCAGGATGCTCCTTTGCTTGCAAAATGGCAGAAGTGCTCTAAAAGGTCATCCAGTCTCTAAAACTTCTCTAGGTCACAAGCTATAAAATCCATTTTTATTGACGGCTGGATTCAGAATCAGCTCAAAATGGATTTGAAGAGGTGGATCATTTCCGAAACCATTTTTAGATACGATTTTGATTGAGCCACCTCAAAAAAAAGGCCTCCGTTGCTAAAAATAGTTTTTTGTAGAAGTGTTCTCTAACCATATCTTCACCATAAACGAGCGCTGATTATAGATCTCTTGTGGTGGGTGCTCATGTCTGTTTACCGTGTTTTGCAGAGAGAGAACATTTTTACCCTAAGTTAATAATCTCATGCATATCACTAAAAAATCCGTTGTTTTTTGAGATTCCAAATGAGATAGTGATGCTTATTATCGATAAGGACATGCAGGAACAACAATTATCTGATGTCGATCGAGGTGTACAATATTGCAAAGTTTCACAATGATAAAAACAATGTGGTTTATTTGCGTCGTGCGTTAACATGAAACAAATTTATCAAAAGCAACTAGTTCTTGTGGAGATTCCAAAAACCATCATGGTAGAATCGTGACTAAAAAGATAGTTATTCCCACATAATGTCGTGCAGGACAATGCCGTATTTGTCCGGGAACAACACGGTTCAGAGCCCAAACCAAATTGTTGAAATATTTTCACCATGATGACAAGGAATCAGCGGCGGTGGACCTTTCAGCCAGTACAGGACGAAGGCGAAGCTGTCAGCGTATCGAGGCCCAAATCCCAGCGCCTGAAAGCACAGGATGACCCCCAAAGGAGGCTTTGGAACCGCTTGCTTCCTATTTAGACAATGATCATTTGATTCCTCCACCTCTCTCTTTCTCTCGCCCTTTTCTTTTCAGTATGGCCATCAGCGTGTGACAAGGACTCCTGACTGGAACCTTGCGTCCATATCCCTCTCAAAGTACCTTTGCAGATGCTGGTGAGTGGTTTTTTTTTTTTTTTGCTTGTGTATATTTCCATTTTAATTGGTTCTTTTCTTAGGCCGTTTCAGGCTGTTGGTGAAACTGCTGGTTTTATGCCTTTGTCTTTTGTAACTAACTTACCACCAGGTGCTATATATCACTACTAGAATAAGCTTCCTTGCCTCTGTGGGAAGGACATATAAATGTGTACTTCAACAGTTCTATCTTTTTTCACACTTCATGAGATATGCAGTGGCAGTGGCATTTCCTCTTCATTCTTTGATAGCTAATAAGAGTTATAAATGGTGCACAATATGTTTTATCCACATGGAATGTGTATGGTATGGTATGCTTGGTTTAGAAACTTATCAATGTGGGTGAAGAGTGATACATCAAACAAAGTACACCATTAGCATTAACAGAATATTAAGAATAATCTTTCAGAAAATAAAATTGGAAAAAAAATACCAAGGAGAGCTTCTTCCGGAAGATTTTCTTTCTTCTCCTAAAAGCATATGAGTTTCTTCTTAAAAAGAAAGAAAAGTGTGCCTTTCCTTTTAAAACCAATTCAAGATAAATTCATTTTGACGCACACTTGTTTTCTCACGGAAGGATAATATTTACTTCAAGTTCAATAATTTTTACTATTTTACAATTCATTATGTAGGTGCAGTGTCATACTGAGCACTGTCTTACAAATGTATCCTATGATGCTAAGGCCATGTTTGGTACAGATAATATGAAAAGCGTTTCCCAGATAAGCTACATAAATAGAGTAAAAACGGTGGTCAAAACAAACTGGTCTGATCCAATTTCTACTTTTTAGTACAAACGAGAGCAACCAGAATAAGCACGGATGAAATGAGTTGAAAAACGCGTACCGCTTGGCTAATGGTGTCGGATACCATAAAAAGGGGTACCTAAGTAAGAACCGAAAAGATTGCTTAGACCTTACAAATATCAAAGCCGAAGGACAACCACGAAGCATCGACCGATTCCTCGATTCACCCCGCCGAGGCCCTCTCGCCGAGGCCATCATGCCGAGGCCCTCTCGCCGAGGCCTCGGCCGGGTTACCGATTCTCCGATTGGCCCTGCCGAGGCCCTCTCGCCGAGGCCCTCTTGCCGAGGCCCTCTCACCGAGGCCGTCCCTCTAGCAGGCTGTCCCATCCATTTAATGCGCCTGAATGCACCCGCTACGTCAGCCATGACCGGTAGGGTACAGTAACATGAGCGATGGGACAACGGTCAAATCTCCTTTTTACCATCCCTTACTGACGGTGTAGGGGTTACCATGCCCTGCGAACACACGCCCTACACTTTTCCACCTAAACCGGGTACGACGCTGACCGCCGAGGCCCACGCATCATACTCAGGTCACCTCCCGAGCCTCGGCAAACCAGGCCTCGGCGCGGTCAGCCACAAACACCCGCCAGGCCTCGGCACTCCACCAAGTCAAAAATCCACAAGGCACGGCATGTCACTTACAGTGGAGGCCATGCTGACTAAACGTCAACGAGGACTCCTACGACTTCAACAGCCTCAGGCATGGCCGGCATGACGCACCAGTGGTCAAGTACCAATTGCCATTCCTGACACTGTGCTGTTACAAGAATAGGCCACGGTACTAGATCTTCCTTCCTCACTAAGGCTCCACGTGTAGCTCTCTCATGTACTCCTGGCTCCCTCCTTGCGGCTATAAAAGGAAGCAGCCAGGGCCGTTTCTAGAGAGCGAGACCACGCCGGCCCTCACGCGCAAACGCACTCACTCAATTAACGCACACTCTCCCGCAGCCTGAGAGCAACGTCTCAAGCAGCCCGCACCGCTCCACGCCGAGACCTGGGACTAGCTTCCTCTCTCACCCAGCTTGTAACCCCCTACTACAAGCACTTCGGTGCAAGGAATACAAGATCGATCTCTCAGACTGGACGTAGGGCACCGATTGCCTGAACCAGTATAAACCTTGTGTCTCTTTGCATCACCATCCGGGATTAGGGGCACGCAGTTCACATTCACTAGTTGGTTGAGGACCCCCGGTCCGAAACACCGACAAATGGTTTCAGCATATTTTGACCATAAGCATCTTATAAGCTGTATCAAACAGGCCCTAATTACTACGAGATTACAATGAGCCCATCTTACAAACAAAGACTAAGAGGTAGCATTTGGTTCCGGAAATGAGATGGGGTGGTCCTCTTTTCGGTGATGTTTGGTTGAGAATTAAGAGGGATAGAGATATCCCTACAGGGAATATGTACGTGATATTCGAGGCAGCCCCTTCCCTTGAAAATCAGCGGACACACTCGTCCCACTTCGACGTCATGAAGGGTGCGTCCGCTGAGCATGGGGGCACGAGAGAGGAGATGGTTAGGGAGGGAGCACAGATGGTAGAGCGTCACTGCTTGCACATCTAGCTATGGGTCCAGCAGATCCAAGTGGGCGATGGCAAGGGAGCGAGGGAGGAGGCAGCGAGATGACAGGGGCAAGGGCGGAGCATGGGGGGTGCTGACAGAGGAGATGGTGGGAGGAGTAGAGATGGTGGAGGGCGGCGGTTTTGTGTGGCTGGGTGCGGCTCCAAGTAGCTTGGCAGGATAGTAGGGCAGGAGTTTAGCATAGGGGCGTGGGGGAGGATATGGCCATGGAGAGAGCGACGGTCATGGTATTGAGCGGGGCCATAGGTGGACAATGGTGAAGGCCATCCATGGGTGAACCTACGTTCGATGGACGAAGGTGAATTTCATCCATGGGTAGCTGTCATCGGCTCCTGGTGGCGATTGCCAGCTGAGCGCCCTCGGTTTGGCGGCGACCATCAATGGCAAGCCACCCTCGGCTCGAGCGACGACATCTGGGCCAGTCACCTGCATCCTCTATGTTGTCTTCGCTATATATGTTGCATGTGACTGACATCTAGGTCCCACGTGACTGATGTCTGGGGCCCATGAACGGTGGCTAATGGACCAGAAAAACGATGCTCATTCCTTTTCCTACTTCCCCTTGTACCAAACGTAAAACAGTGACACCCATGTCTGTTTACCAAAACTAAGATATAAAACCATCACATCCTAGAAAACTAGAACAACCCGTTCTCATCCCCGAACCAAACATAACCTAATAAAATGTTTCCATGCTACAAAAATGTATATGGTATACTTGGTTCAATGGCGAAGCTAGAACTTAAGATTAGGTGGGAGGGGACAAATGTCAATGTGAGGGCCATTTACTCTTTAACTACATCGCAAATTAGGTAGGTCATTAAGGGGTCTAACGAAAAAATAACAAATTTAGGGGTCGAGAGGGCTCTGGGAAAAAAAACAAGAATCTCGCTAGCTCACTCGACTTGCTTGTTAGTGGCTCGGCTCGTTTGAATTTTTAAACAAGCTGAGCCAACACTTTAGCTCGGTTAATTAACAAGTTAGCTCAATCCAGCTCGCTAGCCGCTTGTGAGCCAAAACGAGCAAAGGTAAATCAGATGACAACAACTTGAATCAGTCCATATATGCCATGGCTCATTGGCCCAATATGATAAAACCCTAGCCCCAACACACGCTCCCACCTCTAGGCCTTAGACTTTCCCCATCCGCCGTTCCGCGCAAGCGTAGCCGTAAACGTATGCAAGCTCAGTTGTTCCCCTCCTGAGCCGCCGCACGCGGTACTCGCTAGGGCCTTGCAATCGTAGCTTTGCTTACTCCCTTGCAAGCCAACGCATAGCAGCAAGCATTAGCTTTTTTTCTTGATTTTCACAAACCAGCATAAAATCATCCGTCTTCTTATTTATTTAGTTTTTCCCAAATCAGTGCTCGTCTCTGTCTTTGCTGGATGATGAATAACCTCGACAGGGACAAAAATTCAAGTTAGCTCACGAGCCAGCTCGAGCTGCCAAGCGAGCCGAGCCGAGCTGAGCTTCTAGCTCGTTAGTATAACGAGCCGAGCCATAACAAGACAAGCCAACTCAATATCCAGCCCTAGGGTCAGACCAAGGCCCCTCCAGCCCCCTGTCTTCGCCCTTGAATTGGTTTAAAGCAACTCCAGGAGACTCTTTAAATCCTTCCGTATTAATAAGAATAGAAATTTTAGTCAAAATACCTTTCAACAACTTCTTTAATGTGATCTCCAAATACTGTCATCCTCTATTTCGATTTCTCACTGGCCAGAAACAGAGAGTAGAACTGACTTTCTAGAGTGCATACGAGGTACAGAGAAGTTACTGGAAGGTCAAAAGATACAAATAACGATTTTTATTTAAATCTCACCAAATAAGGATTTAGAGAGCGAGAAGAAAAATTGCTCGAGTAGAACTGACTTTCTAGAGTGCATACGAGGTACAGAGAAGTTACTGGAAGGTCAAAAGATACAAATAACGATTTTTATTTAAATCTCACCAAATAAGGATTTAGAGAGCGAGAAGAAAATTTGCTCTTAGAGTGATTTATCCTGAAACAAAGAACACCGTGCATATGTCCTTTCATGAATATAAAGCCTTGAAAGAATAATCTTTTAGGAAACTAAATTCAAAGCAATAAAGCCAAGGAGCTTTCTTGAGAGAAATGGAACGAGGTTGTACCGTCTTTATGCTCTTATAAAATCATGATTTTTTTTTCTCCAAAAGCAAAGAAAACTATACCTGTCTTTTGAGATAGAAATCAAGATAAAAATAATTTTGACGGCTACCTTTGCACCTAAACCTAGCTACAAAACCATTACTAACCACTAGTATATATCCTTATACATATACATACTAGAAGTCTTAGGCCTTATTCTGTTATTCCTCATTCCATGGGGTTAGAGGGGGTTGGGAGGGATTAATAGGGATTTTGACTTGCCAGAGATTTAAACACTCTCAATCTCCTCCGACTTCGTTGGATTGATTTTCAACCGTTCAAGACCTTACGGGGAAGGCCTATTTGGAACAGAAGATGGGTAAAACAAACAAAGAATTAGGAAAATAAAGAAAAACGACATGACATGGCCTTTGGAACATATGAATTCAAAACCCAGAAATGGTAGAACAAAAAACTTTTAAAGAGCATATAAATATGGTTTCTTTTGAGACAAAAATAAAGATAAAAATAATTTGACAGCTACATTTGCACCTATAAACGATTACTAACCACCAGTATATATTCCTACACATGCTAGGTGCCTTATGAGTAAGAGTCAATTTGGAACCAAAGAATCTGTAAAAACCAGAGAATTGGGAAAATAATAAAGAAAAAAAGATGACATGGCCTTTGGAATATAGGAATCCATAACCTAGGAATCCCTACACCCACAAGGAACCTTACGAATAATAGGGCCTGAAACGAAGGAATTGCAAATGTAGAAATAGGTGAAAATAAAGCAAATCGAAAAAATATAGTTATAAAACAAAGAATTAGAAAAAATATAGGAAAACAACATGACGTGGCTATCACCTGGAATCCTAGACAAAAACATTTAAAGAGAATTAGCATTTAAAAATAGTTTATTTGAGAGATTTATGTATGTTTATTATCTACAGTACGTTAATCCTGTAGGTCTATTACACGTGGGACGTTTTATCCATGAACTCAGGGCGCGTTTAGATGCAAAATTTTTTAGGTTTTAACTACTGTAGCACTTTCGTTTATATTTGATAATTAGTGTCTAATTATGGACTAATTATGTTCGAAAATTTCGTCTCGCGATTTCTCCCCCAACTGTATAATTAGTTTTTTTTTCGTCTACATTTAATACTCTATACATGTGTCGTAAAATTCGATGTGATGAATAGTGCGCAAAATTTTCTGGAACAGGCCCTCATTATAGCTACAATTCGTGGTAACCTTATCTTCTCTCTCAACGGCCGGAACACACACCGTGTCGTTCTAGCGTTCTCATCCTCCATCCGCTTGCTCCTGCTCTCTCAAGTCAAAGCAGTGGATATGGTGGCGCGAGCAGCGAGCTAGGGAGGCCAGGTAGCAGATTAGTGTCGGCGTTAACCGGCTGCTCGTGAGCGCGGCGGCCTCCTCCCTAGAGGTCAGTGCGCTGGCTGCGGTGGAAGCTGGGAGGTTGTGCCGACGACGCTACGCCACACGCGGACCAGACACCGGCGATGACCACTCTTGCGACGGCGGCCACGGCGGCGTGGACAAGGGAGGAGGACAAGGCGTTGGAGAACGCGGTGGCGGCCGCCGCGGCGCCGCCGGCGGACGGGCCGCCTGATGATGGCTGGTTCACGGCGCTCATGGCGAGCGTGCCGGCGCGGACGGCGGAGGAGGTGCGGCGGCACTACGAAGCGCTGGTGGAGGACGTGGCCGCCATCGAAGCCGGCCGCATCCCGCTCCCGCGCTACGCTGGGGAGGAGTCGTCCGCCGCCACGCCCGAGGGCTCCGGAGCCGCCGCCTCCGCGCCCAAGGACGGAGGAGGAGGAGGCGGCGGCGGGCACCGACGCGACGAACGGAAGAGCGGCGGCGGCGGCGTTGACGCGGGGAAGAGTTGCTCTAAGGCTGAGCAGGAGCGGCGCAAGGGCGTCCCCTGGACGGAAGAGGAGCACAGGTTCGTAGCAAAAATCTCCACGTGTTCTTGCCTTCAAAATTCAAATAAAGCTTGCATCTTTCATGCTAATCTTTGATGATGTTATTGTGTTGGTGGCAGGTTGTTCTTGCTGGGTCTGGACAAGTTCGGCAAGGGCGACTGGCGGAGCATCTCGCGCAACTTCGTCATCTCACGGACGCCGACGCAGGTGGCGAGCCACGCGCAGAAATACTTCATCCGCCTCAACTCCATGAACCGGGACCGGCGCCGCTCCAGCATCCACGACATCACCAGCGTGACCGCCGGCGAGGTCGCCGCGGCCGGCGCACCCATCACGGGCGGCCCAGCCGCCGCGGGGGCGATGCCCATGGGGCCCGCGGGCATGAAGCACCACCACCCGGCGCCGCCGATGGGCATGTACGGGCACGCGCCCATGGGCCACCCAGTCGCGGGGCACATGGTGGCGCCGGCGGCCGTCGGCACGCCCGTCATGTTCCCGCCGGGTCATCACTCGCCCTATGTCGTGCCAGTGGGATACCCAGCGCCGCCGGCCAAGATGCACCAATGATCGATCGTCTACCGGCGGCATTTGCACATCTGCAGAGCTGCATTTCGTTGCTTGTTCTTTCTTGATTTCGTTCATCTTTGTGTAGTCAAAGCCATCTATATATCCATCCTTTCCTGATCTCCCGGCCCTTAATTTGATGTAATGTAACATAGATGACTTGAGTGAGTGCAGGGCAGGCAGGCGATGAGGCGAATAATGAGTATCTGCTGACTGTTGCAATAGCTCTACTTATTGTAATCACACTCAGGGAGGCTCAAGGAATGTGTAATTAGTAGCAGCCTTCCAAGGTGCAAATGTTGATCATTTGTGCAGAGTTGCAACTGGGGACTGATCTGATTCCATTTCCCGGATGTAAATTGATTGTCTATGATATCTCATCTGTGCTGTAGTGCAGAAATATGTGTTCATCATCACAGTCCAATTCCTTTTTCCTTCTGAAGCATCTCAATCAAGTTCCCCCACCGCAGCCGTTGTTTTCAAACAGTGTCAGCTTGGGATTGAGCTAATGTTGTTTCAGTTTCAGTGACCATCTATGGTTGAGAAAATTGTAATTATAGGACGCGAAACAATGCGCTTCGCTATTACATGACTCCAAACATCGACTTCGCTAAAACAACCCTTGAAACGTTAGCACTTTGTTATACATGACATTTGATCTTTTTAATCATTTTTCTCAACTAAAATACATGTATTTTACCATGATGTGACCGTATTGCCCTCAGGGCTTCAATTGACGTGGGATGGGGCTACTGGCCGCTCGCCTGGCCTGCCTGGCTGGCCGCGGTCTGGGCTGGCTGGCCGACTGCGCCTGGGTCATTGCAGCTAGATGAATTCAGTTCAGACGAAATCACATCAGAAATCTATCGATAAATAAACAACTAATGTCTACGTCCAATCCAAATCTTTTATTTAGGTTCACTGATTTGATCTCTGTTCTGAACCTCAACCGAGTTTGGTGTAGACCTTGACGTCCCTCCACCGGGACTCCATGTAGTGCGAGGGGTCCGTCTGCGTATACACCCCGAACTTGAAGTAGTGGCGGTACCCGCCATGTCCCGCGACGGCGAGCCGCTCCTCGCCGTCGACGAACACGGTGAGCGCCCCCGCACCGACGTCGTGCACCACGTTGAGCCGGAACCAGCGGTCATAGATGGAAGCGTCGACAACAGCTCACTACTGGTAATCATAGGACATGATTAGCGTTGATCGTGAAGATTAGTGATACTGCTGGCTTAATTTAATTAGTATATACGTTTAAGAGGATCTCGGAGCGCGGCTTGGTGGGGCTGCCGGGGCTCAAGGGCTTGTCGGTGCAGTACACCCACATCCGCCGCACGCCGTCGCGGAACTCGTACCGCTGCTCCGGCGGCAGGTCGTACGGGTGGTGCAGCTTGAACCGGTCCTCGGTGAGGTTGACAGCGATGAAGCCCAGGGTCGGGTCAATGCTGGCGGAGCACTGACCGCACCACAAGACCAAGATGATGAACAGGAGCAGTAGAGGCCATGGCAGGAAGGAAGCAGGAGCCATTTGTGGATGGGCTTTCTTCTCGAGTTCACTTCACTGACACAGCCTAGGCGCGGCCGGCCAGCCAGCCCAGACCGCGGCCAGCCAGGCAGGTTAGGCGAGCGGCCAGCAGCCCCATCCCACGTCAATTGAAGCCCTGAGGGCAATACGGTCACATCATGGCAAAATACATGTATTTTAGTTGAGAAAAGTGATTAAAAAGACCAAATGTCATGTATAACAAAGTGCCAACGTTTCGAGGGTCGTTTTAGCGAAGTCGATGTTTAGAGTCCTATAATAACGAAGCACATTGCTTCGCGTCCTATAATTACAATTTTCTCTCTATGGTTTGATACTCAATTCAGATAGATAATAGATTAAATGTTTCTTTTCTTTTTAAAACCTTTTTTACTTGACTAGTGGACAGGCAAGTGCAACAGCATGTGGATATCAAAAGAAAATTCGTTTGTAAAGAAGGAATTAGAGTTGGCATATTTGTAATTAAAAATGGATTTTCCTTGAAGTGGAACATTCTGTTACTCAGTTGCCGGTGACAGATTGCCAATCTAATCATCTATACAACTGAGAATATACCGTCAAACAGCAGAACAACTTCATTATTTAGACTCGGCTCCTAATCTGCTACACAGTGGGCTATATAATTACAAACTCTTGAGACGTCAAGTACAAAATATTTATCTCCTTCATCTCCCACACCAAACCACTTGCAGGGCTCTGATGGAAGTATCAAGCTGTTCGGCTGATGGTTTTTGCGGCTGATAAGCCGGCTACAGCTATTTTGTTGTGAAAGAAAAACACTGTACCCTAGCCGCCTTGCCATCGTCAGAGTTCGTCTCCCTGATGTACTGTTGGGAAATCCTCCCCATGAGTGCAGGAGAGTAATAGCTCCTAGTGAGCAGGCCCACATGTCATAGGTGCAGCACAAGAAAGTGAACCAAACTTGTGCATCTAGTAATTTGCATCTTTGCTTACAAGAGAAGGAAGGGAAGTATATGGACACCACCCAAGCACCACAGTATAGAGAGTTCAGTTCAGCCCCATCGTGAGCACCAGAGAGAGCATCCGAGAGGGAGAAGAGAGAGATTAGAGAAGAGATCTTGCAATAGATCAAGAAGATTTGTCCACAAGGTTGTAAAGCTTCAGATCCACATCTTTGGTGCCTCTAACCTGAGTTTCACCATTATTTGGTGAGGTCTTTCTTCATCCTAAATAGCAGTCCCAAATTTTATTGTTACTTTCCAAGTCTGTAGAATCTTGATGTATGGTTGCCTCTCAGCCGCGCACTCGGTGCTAGCACACTGGCACATGACGTTCCTTTCTTGCAAACATGGAAACTGAGGAGACACGGATAGAAACTGTAGTATCAACTAGGCATAGATCTAGCGGGTACAACTTGACTAGAACATGATGAACAAACCCTAGAATATGAACTACGAGATCTAGATGGAGAAGAAGGGGGAGGGGCAGTGGTCTCTGACTGTCAGAGGGTTTGGTGGAGCTGCTGGAGCCGTCCATCACGTCGGTGATGTTGCCAGAGGGTGTTGGGTGATGTAGCGGTCGTAGGTGCGGTCCAGTGGTGGCGGCGAACCTCGTGGTGGTGCTTCCCGTCACTGGCTGCGCACCCTCTCTAGATCAGTGTTAGGGTTTTGTCGGTGGGAACTGTAGCTCGGTCAACCTCGTGAAGAGAGCTGCCGGCCCCCACCTCTCTTTATAGCGCAGTGTGACAGGAGCCTACCAACCATGTAGGGTTGAGCGCCCCCAATCAGGGCGCAAGGTCAAGGCCCAACTCAGCCATTGGGCCGAGCTGGAGAGATCACCACTAACAATCTTTCCCTTGATCTCATCTTATTACTTAAACTTAATTTACTTTATCTTGTTCCCATTCCATCATAGATCAGTGCATAGAGCGTGCCTCATCGTCACAGTCAGTTGCCATTAGATTAAACAACTACAATGCACTTATCTGTTTTGAAATAGATTCTCAACAAGGCTCTTATTGTCCAGGAATCACAGGCTTTCCCTTAAACCCATGCCGGCTAAGTGTTCTCTGAACACGCTGGGTGGTAAGCCTTTTATAAGCGGATCCGCGAGCATTTTTTCTGTTCTTATATGCTCAAGACTAATTATATGATCTCGGACTTTGTCTTTCACAATATAATACTTTATATCAATATGTTTGGCAGCACAACTTGACTTATTGTTGTGAGCATAATATACTGCTGGATTATTATCGCAGTATAACTTGAGTGGTTTGTGTATGTCGTCTACCACTTTCAACCCGGGCATGAATTTTTTCAGCCAATTCATCTGCCCTGTGGCCTCATAACATGCTACAAACTCGGCATACATTGCGGACGATGTAGTGACAGCTTGCTTTGAGTTTTTCCACGCTATAGCTCCTCCTGCGAGAGTGAATATGTATCCTGACGTGGATTTTCTATCATCTCCCGCATAATCAGAATCTGTATACCTCTCTATGTGCAGGGAATTAGATCTTCTGTACGTTAGCATGAGACCCTTCGTACCTTGCAGGTAACGCAAAACTTTCTTTACTAATTTCCAATGTTCTATTCTTAGATTACTCTGATATCTACCAAGTAACCCGGTTACAAATGCTAAGTCAGGGCGAGCACACACTTGAGCATACTGTAAACTTCCGACAGCTGAACTATATGAAACCGCTTTCATTTGATCGATCTCATATTGGTTCCTGGGACATTGAAATTCCCCATATCTGTCGCCCTTGACTATGGGAGTAGGTGAAGACTCACAATTTTGCATACTGTATTTCTTTAGAACTTTTTCTAAGTATGCCTTTTGTGATAATCCTAAAACCCCTTTTCTCTATCTGGGTGAATCTCTATTCCTAGGACGAATGAAGATTCACTAAGATCCTTCATATCAAACTTCGAGGACAAAAACTTCTTTGTTTCTAGTAGTAGATTAACATCACTGCTAGCGAGCAAGATGTCATCCACATACAAGACTAGGAAAATGTATTTTCCATTCTTAAACTTTGCATAAACGCAATTGTCTTCTACATTTTCTTGAAACCCAAACTTTCTTATTGTACTATCAAACTTCAAATACCACTGTCTTGAAGCTTGTTTTAATCCGTAAATGGATTTCTTCAGGTGGCATCCCATACGTTCTTTTCCCTCCACAACAAAACCTTTTGGTTGTGCCATGTAAACATTTTCCTCCAGATCCCCATTTAGGAACGCCGTCTTTACATCCATCTGATGTAATTCTAAATCGTAATGTGCTACAAGCACCATTATGATTCTAAAAGAATCCTTACATGAGACTGGAGAAAATGTCTCATTGTAATCTATGCCTTCTCTTTGCGTGAAACCTTTCGCCACAAGTCGCGCTTTAAACCTTTCTATATTGCCTTTGGAGTCATGTTTAGTTTTGTAGACCCATTTATAACCTACTGGCCTAGCTCCTTTAGGAATTGTTTCTAAGTTCCAAACACCGTTAGTTTTCATTGATTTCATTTCATCTTCCATGGCTTTAAGCCACTTAGATGAGTGAGCGCTTCTCATGGCTTCTTCAAATGAGGTGGGATCACCCTCCATTTGAAATTTCTCACATTCATAAACTTCGTAGCCATCAGGAATGGCTGATCTCCTAACTCTTTGAGACCTTCTAGGGGCCTCGTTAGATGACGCTTGTTCTATATGAGGCTGTTGTTGCTCTCCCTCATGTGTGACAATGGGTTCTAGGGGATCCTGAAGGATAGGTTTCTCATGTTCATTCATTGTTGCCACAGGAGAACTAACAACATGTGTTGTTACTATACTATCTTGCACTGTTGGTACAGCAACAACAGGTAGCGTGAAGAATGGCTCCTGAACCATAGGAGTGGGCATGTATACCTGCTTCTCTTCAAAACTAATTCCTCACGCTACTATGCTCCCCCTGATCATATCATCCTCCAAGAAGACAGCATGTCTTATTTCTACAAACTTCGTTTGTCTGTCAGGATGACAGACAACAAAAGCGATAACCTTTTGACTTTTCTGGATAGCCAATGAAATAGCAATTGACTGTCTTTGAGTCTAGCTTCCCTATGATTGGGTTAAAAACTTTTGCCTCAGCTGGACAACCCCACACACGTAAATAGTTAAGTGAGGGTTCCTTTCCTGTCCACAACCCATACGGTATTTTGGGCACCGACTTGCTTGGCACTCGATTAAGTATATGAATCGTAGTTTTTAACGCCTCCATCCATAAACTTATCGGTAGGGTAGAGTAACTTATCATACTTCTCACCATATCTATTAAGTTACAATTGCGTCTTTTAGCTACTCCATTCTGCTGAGGCTCGCCCGGTGTAGAATACTGGGCTACTATGCTATTTTCCTGTAAGAACCTTACAAAGAGTCTAGGAACTTGGCCATATGAGGTGTGTCGACCGTAGTACTCTCCCCCACGGTCGGACCTTACTACCTTAATCTTTAAGTTGTGCTGATTTTCTACTTCAGCCTTGAATATCTTAAATTTATCCAATGCTTCTGATCTTTCTTTAATTGGATAAATATAGCCAAAACGAGAATAGTCATCTATGAATGTTATAAATGAATCATAACCATCCACACTCTTCACAGGAAAAGGACCACAGATGTCTGTATGAACTATTTCTAAAATTCCTACGCTTTGTTTGGTATCTTTCTTTATTTTCTTAGCATACTTTCCTTTTATGCAATCAATGCATTGCTCTAAATCTTCTAAAGACGGAAGAATTGATTTCTTAATCAATCGCTCTACTCTCCCCTCGAAATATGGCCTAAACGACAGTGGCATAATTTCGATGATACATCATGAACTCTTTTCCGCTTATTACTTGCATTTATAGACGAAGATGCATTCTCATTCTCAGTACTTACATCATTCACATTCTCAGAATGCGATAATAAATAAAGCTTGTCTTATCGGAAGACAAGACCAACACACTTATTATTAATTACAATCCTACATTTGCCATTACCAAAATGACAATCATATCGATCATCATCTAATCTTGAAACACTTATCAAGTTTCTACGTAAAGAGGGTACATAAAGAATATCTAAAAGTTGCAGTCTAAAACCATCATCTAATTCTAGAGATAAATCTCTAATGGCTTCAACTTCAGCTTCAACTCTATTTGCAACTTTAATTTTTCTTTCTCCTCTTTGCAGGGTCCTCCTCGTACGGAATCCCTCTCTTCAGAAAGCTCTTCAGGAAGTCTGGATAGTCTCTCTAGTAATGTCCATGCTTCTTACACTATTTATACTGATCCTTCTCAACTTGAGCATTGTTGTTCTTCGGATGGTGGTCATTCTGAGGGGCTTTCCTTTGAAATTTGGCATTCTTATTGAAATTCTTCTTTTTGTTGTCCTTCACAAGGTTAGCAGAGTCACCCTGTGAGCTTTTTAGCCTCTCCTCTTCTTGAACACACATTGTGATGAGCTTCTCTATATCCCACTTATCGGGCTGCATGTTGTAGTTAACAACAAAAGTTTCATACTCTTTCGGCAAGGAAACAAAAACCAAATGAATCAGGAACTAATCTTTGAGCCCCAAATCCATTGGCTTGAGCTTGGATGACTGTTGCTCATCTTCAATATGTGTTCTCTTATACCTCCACCAGAGTATTTCTCATTGAATAATTTCTTTATCAAGGTGCTTGCATAAGCCTTTGAAGAGACAGTGAACTGACTCTCCACCTTCTTAAGATACTCTGTGGCGGTATCACAATCTGGGATAGACCCTCTTATTGCATATGAAATTGTGGATTTAACCACCATCAAGCACTTGCGGTTTGAAATGTCCCATTTCTTGCGTTCGAGATCATACTTCATCCGCACTTCTGCATGATCTCGCTGCCGAGCAGTGAAATCAGCATCAGTCTCATTGTCTTCCCTCACCAGGTCTACTGGCTCAGTCAGACACGGAGAAGTAAGCGCTAGGTCATTTTCAGACAGCGCAAGTGCTAGCTCATACTTTTCTCGCCATACTCTGTAGTTGCCCCTTCAAGAGGCGGAATATGCGAGATAAATGTCATAGGATTGAGTCCTGAAAATCACCGTAAGAGATAGTGAGAAAATATGACATCATAATTGCAGGCTTTAATTTAACGTTGGTCAAAATTAAAACATACAACATTCTTATATACTAATTCTACATCACCGTTGGGCAGAAATAAAATTAATTCATGGAAAACTTATGAATAAACATTATATATTTGTTATCACCAATGTTAGTCAGAAAATAACAATACGATAATTTAACTTAAGCAAATATGACTACTCCTTCAATTAAAATTTTCCCGTTGGTTCAAAAATTAATCAGAGGATAAACTGATCATTGCAGCTGAAAACTCATACTTAATTGGTGAATTTTACCCACAGAAAAATTCTCTTTACTAATTTTATTTGAGCTATTAATCAAATACCATGAAAAGAATAAATTCACTAAATTTAGAAAATGAAAAAGGGCTCAAAGCATCACTGTTTACTCGGCCCAAGCAGCAAAACAGCCTAGCCTGCCTTGCGCGCGCACCCGCAACTCCCTCCCAAGCCGCAACCTAGGCCTGGGCCGAGAAAGCGGCCTACCGGTCGCGCCCGCCTGGGCCAAAACTCGGCCCGGCATCTCTGCGCCGTTCATCTGAGTTCGATGGTTGTGCAACGTTCTCGGATGAACAAAACCACGACGGCACCGGCTCCCCCTGAACCCTAGCTCACTCTCTTCTCCCTCCCCTTCTCTCTCAGGGCAGCCGAGCGGTAGAGCGCAGCGGTGGTGCCCGGAGTTGGCCCACGGCGGAGGGATGGTGGCGTCGTCACCGGCCCCCTCGCCGGCGCGTGCTCTCCCCTATAGGTGAGCGCGCCACCATCGAGTGGCCTAGCGGCGGCGCCCTAGCACAGTGGTTCTTTACCGGCGTGGAGGCACTTCCCGGAGTTCTCTGGTGAGTGGAGGGCGGCGAGGTAAGCCGCCTCTAAAGCCCTTTCCCTTTCCCCTTCTTTTTCTGCTTGGATCTTCTTTTATTCTTCTCGGATCTTGTCCGATTTTGGGTCAGGGTCAGGGTTAGGTCGAGTTAGGGTTAGGGTTTGGCTACTGTTTTTCTTCCTCGAGTTGTCTACGCGGGTTAGGGTTAGGGTTTGAGTTTCTTTTCAAAACTGAAATCCTTTCTTACTCCTTTTCTTCACCTGATTTGGGTTTAGGGTTCGATTAACCCTCTGCTTAGATCTGAATTAGATCTCTCACCTCCTTCTAATTGCTACTACTCGGTTTTCTACCCCAAAGCCTAGATCTACGCCCAGATTAGGCTCGACCGATACCATTCATAGAAACTCTAGTATCAACTAGGCATAGATCTAGCGGGTACAACTGGACTAGAACATGATGAACAAACCCTAGAACATGAACTACGAGATCTAGATGGAGAAGAAGGGAGAGGGGCAGTGGTCTCTGACCGTCGGAGGGTTTGGTGGAGCTGCTGGAGCCGTCCATCACGTCGGTGATGTTGCTGGAGGGCATCGGGTGATGTAGCGGTCGTAGGTGCGGTCCACTGGCGGCGGCGAACCTTGTGGCGGTGCTTCCTGTCACTGGCTGCGCACCCTCTCTAGATCAATGTTAGGGTTTTGTCGGTGGGAACTGTAGCTCAGTCAACCTCATGAAGAGAGCCATCGGCCTCCACCTCTCTTTATAGCGCAGTGTGATGGAAGCCCACCAACCATGTAGGGTTGGGCGCCCCCGATCAGGGCGCGAGGTCAAGGGCCAACTCGTTGGGCCGAGCTGGAGAGATCACCACTAATAGACACTACTACAGTTGATGCAGTGTTGATTGGTGACAAATGCGAGGTAGACAGACAAGGCAAGTGGATGTGTCGCTATTGTTTGGGCGCAAGGACATGCATCTACTTCCACTAGATCGACGCACACTGCGTTGGATCAGGCTACTCCAACTCTTCTTCCATTGCGTTGCGCATCAAGTAGTAACGATTAATGATCTCCTACTCACATGTTGTCTTGGTTGAATGCAGTAGAATTTTTTTTGCGCTAGTGTAGCAATACCCATTCCCCTACAAACATTGTCCTACGGCACATCCTAGTGAGCTTGTCAACCAGTCATTAAGTCTAGTATGGCTTCACCGGATGATTCACCGAAGTCACTGGGTAAGTCACTTCTACTCGGGAAACAACGTCATCGGACGATCTGCTAGGGGTCAATCCTATCATCCGATGATGCATGTTTTGTTTTTGTTTTTTAACCTATTTTGTACGCTTATTACCAATAAGGACATGCAGGAACAACAATTGTCAGATGTCAATCGAGGTGTACAATATTGAAAGTTTCACCATGACAAAAACAATATGGTTGTGTTATGTGTTAACATGAAACAAATGTATCATGAGCAACTAGTTCTTGTGGATGGGGATTGATTCAAATCGAATGCGCATGGAATTGAATTCGAATAGCACTATTTATCATATTTTAATTTAGATATGAATGTTATCAGCTGTGAATCAAAAATGGATATTTCGAATTTGGATTCACATTTGAATACCTACGCAATTTTAAAAATAGCAAGTATCGATTTACTTTTTGGATAGTAATAGTATAACAAAATTATGATATATGTAGTGATTTTAAATGTGAGTACATAACACATGTAGTTAATGACAACTAATTAAACATAACATATTTATTAATAAATATTAAAAAACGTACAAAATTACTAATAAATAAATACATTACAAATTTTTAATACTTTTTCATCAAAATATAAACTAAACTAAAAGTATTTGAATTAATATGATTAGCCATATTAATAATAACTGAACTTAACCTTTATATATCATCAGTAATATAGAATTTTAAAACTAATAAAATGTCATTGTCCATAAAGACTACATTTAAACAGTTTAAATAATATACACATCATTTATGGTATTAAAAATATATCATTTACATTATCAATTAATCATAGATATAAGTTTTAGACGGCCTCACCGGGTACTTTGTTCTTCATGAATATGGAGAATGTCGGATATTTCACATTTTTCTGAATATAGATTTGGAATAAATAGACAAAATAGTGAAAAAAATATATTCGGATACATCTATTTAGCATCCATGTTATAATTGAATAGAACATGAATATCCATAGATTCAGACATACAAATCCATACCAACTTATGGAGCATGACAAACTGAAGCATAACAGAACCGTGACTAGCACGAAGAAAAGACATCATCGTGGAATCATGACTAGGCCCCCTTTGGAACGGAACACAAAAATATAGAAATAGGAAAAATATAGGAACTTCCTAGGAATACAATTGCAAACACAGAGGATCGAAAAATTTAGGAATTTTAAAGGAATGATTATTTGGATAGACCTTATGAAAAATATTAGGAATTTTTCAGGTTTGAATGGATGCTAACACTACTAGAGAACAGACTTTAGAACGATATCCCAATTTGGTATTAGTCTCGGCATTTTTTGCCCCCGAGACTAAAGGTTCCTTTAGTCCCGGTTGGTAATACCAACCGGGACTAAATGTTCCTTTACTCCCGGTTGGAACCACCAACCTGGACTAAAAGTCCTCCAACCTTTAGTCCCGGTTGGTAATACCAATCGGGACTAAAGGTAGACCCTTTAGTCCTGGTTAGTAACACCAACCCAGACTAAATGACCCTTTAGTCCTGGTTGGTGTTACCAACCGAGACTAAAGGTTCCCCGATGGGTTAGTTTAAAAGGAAAGCATCCCATCCATTGTTAGATGTGTTGTGTAGGTGGGGTGGTAAGCTCGCGCGAGGCAGTGCATGAGGTCTTGGGTTCGAATCTCATAGGGCGCAGCGGTGAGAGGCATTATTTTTTTTAAGCTGGGAGGATCTTTAGTCCCGGTTGTGGCAAACCGGGACTAAAGAACACCACCTTTAGTCTCGGAATGCTAGTCCCGGTTAGGAAACCGGGACTAGATATCAGTTCTGTGGTAGTGTAAGCTCCCTACATTTTTTTCTCTAAAATAAAAGGCAAATAAAAATTTGCTACACTGTTCCTATTCTCTATTCGTGTGAACAGAAGGCATGAACGCTGAAGGATTCCCAATCCTAGGTTTTTTCTCTATTTTTCTTATATAAACCAAAGGAGGCCTAAAAGAAGATTTATTCCCTCATATACTTTCACCATACAAGGAATCTGCGGCAGTGGACATTTCACCTTCAATCCAGTGGTGAGTACAGAACGAAGGCGAAGCTATCAGCGTCTTCGCAGCACAGATGACCCCAAAGGAGGCTTTGGAATCGCTTGCTTCTTATTTAGACAATGATCATTTAATTCCTGCTCCTCTCTTTCTCTCGACCTTTTCTTTTTCAGTGTGGCCATCAGCGTGTGACAAGGACCCCATACTGGAACCTTGCGTCCATATCCCTCACAAAGTACCTTTTCTGATGTTGGTGTGTGGTGTTCTTTTTATTTGCTTGTTTATTTCCATTTTAATTGGTTCTTTTCTGAGGCCGTTTTGGGTTGCTGGTGAAGTGTTGATTTTATGCCTATGTCCCTTGTAAGTAACTTCTATTTTTTATCATCCCTTGTAAGAGCATCTTCAAGAGTACCCAATAATTCTTCTCAATCCATGATTTTTTAGGAAAAATAAAAAAAATTTATCTCCAACAACTTCCAAACTCACCTCCCAATCTTTTTGTCACTTGGGAACCCCCTGCGCGTAAAGACGCGCGGACTCGAGGTGACGCGTATCCGCGGCGATGGAAACACCCGTATTCTTCGGCCAATCTAAAGGTGGAAGGGCTGGAAAAAAATAAAGAGTAGGAAAATGGTTCCTGATGCAAATGTACAAGAGAGATAATATATAAAAGTGATTAGGATAATTTAAATATAGTATATGATTACTGATGTAAATTTGTCTTCTATATTTTAGGAGTGAATTATTGAAACTGTTGGAGATGATTTTATTTATTTCTTCCAGTACTTTTTGGCGAGTTAGAAAACTCCACGGTTTTGGGAAGAAATTTTAGGAACTCTTGGAGATGCTGTAATTAACTTACCATCAGGTGCTATCACTACTCGAATAAGTTTTCTTTCTCTCGAGGGAAGGACGTATAAATGTATATGTTGACGCGAACATCAGTTCCACAACTAAAACGCTAGAATGCGCGGGTTGCAAAGAGACCGAAAAATGCAACGGATAACCAACATACTTTCACGATAAAGAGCGACATGGTTTACGAGGTGGCCAAGGAGAAGGACGTCCAAGGGCTTCATTGGTGTGTTTTCCATCTCCTTAGGGCATGTTACAACTTAGGCCAAAGTCCCAAGGGTAAATATCAGGCCCACAACGACGACATGGTTCTCGACAGAAACACCAGCAACTTATCATGATGATTTGGAGGCCTTGCCGACGTGATCTTGAGGTCAAACCAGATCCTTTTGAAAGCTTATCAAATAAACTTTCTATCAAGTGCTCCGGGACCTCAAACTCACTCTGGATGAAGGAGTTATGGCCTTCGCAATGAAGTAGTGTCGGACCGTCGATAAATTGAAAGTTCAACTTTGATGGACTTGCACTTTGAAATTGGTCTTGTTCATGGCTATCCATTCTCTATCATCATCACCATTGTTCCTACGCACATCTGAAATACCAATATTGGGTAGCAACCAATTCTTAGTTTTTATCATTATGCATACGTAGAAATGAGCTCATCTTATAATCAATGGTTATATCTGAAGGTGTTATGTCCTCATCACCAAGGCTGCGAGTTCCGCCCGCGCCTGCCTCGCCGCCCCCTCGGGCGGACGCCATCCCGTCACGCCCCCCTCATGTCGGCCCCGCTACCACGCTAGGCCGGCCCGTGAGTTCTGGGCGCTCCCGCCATGCCGTGCGCGCCTACGCCGCCGCACAGGAGCCGGCCCACCCTACCAGCGGCCACACGATTGCGAGCTCCGGCCCCGCCCTGGCCACGAGCCACCAGGATGCCACGAGCTCTGGCCCCGCCTCGGTCGCGACCGTCGGCTCCAACCTGGCCGCGGGAACCGGCCTCGCCCCGGCTCTGCTCCAATCTGTATGGAGGAGGAGAAAGAGGAGATGAAGAGCTGAAGCATTGGCGTCAGGTGGCAGTGAGATAGAGGGGAGGAAACTCATGGCTGAAGTTGTACCAAACACTTTACAGGGAGACCAGCTCTATACTGAATCTGCTCTACATCCAGGTGAATCTAGGGATTTGGATCTGTTTTTTTGGTTGCTCAAACTCTCCCGAACAAGAAGTTACAATCAATTTGTCCTGGACCACCCACCAGCGGTAAGAGAGAAAGCACAAAAGCTACTGCTCCATACGACCATACCTTTACTGGGTATTCTTTTTGTGCATTAATAAAAAACAAACTACTTTTATGTTAACTAGTCCCAAAAAAAAGAAAAAAAATATATGATAAAGAAAAACATGGCAATTTGTGGCCAGTAGATCACCGAAGTAGTCGAAGTTGGATTGGTGCGTTGAGGTCATTAGCTCCGGTGACAGTTCGGTCGATCAGGACACGAGGGCTGCAGGAGTAAAGTAACGAGCGTCATCGC
This sequence comes from Miscanthus lutarioriparius, assembly GCA_904845875.1. Taxonomy (NCBI): domain Eukaryota; kingdom Viridiplantae; phylum Streptophyta; class Magnoliopsida; order Poales; family Poaceae; genus Miscanthus; species Miscanthus lutarioriparius. The sequence continues at coordinate 32,643 of CAJGYO010000067.1, forward strand.
CTACTACTCCCTAGTCCCTACTCAGAGCTTTACCTCCGGGCTCACGCTGGCTGCTGGGGCTGCTCGAAACGCGGCCAGGCGCGACAAAGCGGGGTCGCGTCAGAGAGCGACGGGGTGTCCGTGTCAGGATGGTGTGGACCGGTGGATCGACAACCCAACCAGACGCAAGCGTCCAAAAATAGAAAGACTAAGGGGCCAATCATGGAACGCCCCTTTGGATTGCGCCTCCGCTTTTAATAAGAAGCTAGGAAGCGTGCGAAAAGGCTAAACTTTTATAATAAAAAAAATACGGATCCCACTTTAAACTTTCAAAGCTGATTCATTGACTCCAAAAGCCCAGATAAAGCTTATGTATAGATATCTCAAATAGTAAAAAGCAGGATTTTATAGGAACACAGGAACTTGCTACAGTGCATCGAAATGGTAGAGAAGCAGCTAAAAGGGCGCATAATTACATTATTGCAAGTGATGATGCAGTTTTTACTGTAGTAGACTACTGTGGTCCGAATAATAATAGTAATAATCTACAGGAAACTCGTAGTTCTAGCAAATTTTTGATCGTACGTAAAACCTGACCATTTTGAGTTCCATACATGGAATCGGGTGGTAGCCTCTGCAGACAGCAATTTGTTAGTTGATCTCCACCAATAGGTGGGCCCTTATCTCTGTTCCCTGATCGGGGGAGTCCAATCCTAATTTGGTTGGTAGGCCCCTGTCGCACAGCACACATAAAAGGAAGGTGGGGGTGAGGGCTCGGATGACGAGGTTGACCGGAGCCGCCACACCCACCTAAAGAAAACCCTAATCCGATCCTAAAGAGTGCTGCTAGCGACGGGATGTGCCCACCGACGACCGCCGTCGCCTCTGTAGGCCACGGGAACACCACTGGATCGCCACCTCGTCTCCTCACCGGCCACGCCGAGCACCGGCGTCCGGGAGGACTACACCGAGTGGAGCTGTCTCTACACTGGACGCCTACTACGCCGCGGCACCGGCGTCTACGCTGCTGCTGCGTCGCAACAGAGAAAGGCGAAGAGGCTTACTGAATCCATGGTTACACACAGAGGTACACACAATAGATCCTAACAATGGTATCAGAGCCGGTTGCCTTTGTGTAATCCTAACCCTAACCGGGTAAAAGCAAAGAAAAGGGACCGGGGGTGGCGGATGTCACTGGAACCCGGTCACCACCGCCACCGCGCGGGGGAAAAGAAAACAAGATCCATTCGGATCAGAGAAGAGATAGGACCCTCGGCTCACAAAGCCGAACCCTAACCCAAGAACAGAACAGATCTAATTCGGATCTAAGAAAAGAAAAGAGTTCCTTTCGGATCTGAACAGATAAAGGTTCCCCAAGCCTAACCCTAACTGGGTGAAAGGAAGGGCTATCGGCACTTCAAGCCGAACCCTAAACCCGTAAAAGCCTTCAACGGGAAGAGAAATAGTAGAAGAAGAAGAAGAGTGGATTTGGATTTGGCCGAACCCTAAGACTAACCCTAATTTTAACCCCAATCCCAAATCGGGTTAATCCCAAAAGAAGAAGGGGAAAGGGGAAGAAGGGAAAAGAATCCAGGTTCAACTGAACCCTAACCCTAACTCGCATGGAGAAAGGGAAAAGGGAAAGCCATTCGGATGAACTCCAAAAGAGAAAAAGAAATCAAAAGAAAACGAACCCTAACCCTAGATCCCCTTTTCGGGTGAACAAGCGAAAAGAAAAGAAAGAAAATGCAACTCAAATCCGAAGGGGAAGATCCAAACCCTAACCAGTTTGGAAAAGAAGAAGGGGATGGGAAAGGAGAAAGGGAAAGGGGAACGGAAAAACCTCACCAGGCGTCGGGAAAACCCTTCGTCGGCGCGGGAGAAGAAGACCGAGCCGGGCTCGGCCAAGGGGTCACCGCGGCTAGGCCGCTCGACGGCGGCGCGCTCACCCACTGGGGAGCGCGCACGCCGGCGAGGGGGCCGGCGGCGGTGCCAATGTCGCCGTCTCGCTCTCGGTTGCTCTCGGTTGTAAGCTACGCTGAGAAGAGATGAGGTAGATAGAGGAGAGAGCGGCGAAGAAGAGAGAGAAGCAGACGGAAAGAATGAAACTAGGGTTCGGGAGGATGCGGCCGTCGGCGGGTTTTTATTCATCCGAAATGAACGCTCGGCCGTCCGATCAGATCCAACGGCGCCAGATGCACGGGCCGACTCGCAGCCCAGGCGGGCGCACGTGGTAGCGCGACTTTGCCGGCCCAGGCCCAGGCCCAGGTTGCGGCCTAGGTGCGGCCTGCGCGCGCGCGGAAAGCTGGGCCGAGCCGGCGAGCCAGTTTTGGGCCGGCCTGAGAGTAAGGCTGGGCCGAACTGTTGCCGGGGTTTTGAGCCCAAAATGAAGGAGTCTTTTTCATTTTTATTTCCCAGAAAAGTTTTTACTTCCTAGAAAATTGAAAATGCAAATTGGCTCAAAAGAAAAAAAAATAGAAAAAGGTATTTTAACTGTGGGTAAAATTCAAGAAATTGAGTATACGTTTTCCGCTGCTAAAGAAAAAGTACATTCTCCAGTGATTTTGAACAGATGTGATATTTAACTGGAGAAAAGGAATGTTTTTCCAGTAAATGTTTATTTTCTAGAAAATTGATTAATAGATTAAAGGAAATAGAAAAAGCAATTTTCCCCGTGGGTAAAATTCAAGGAAAAGAGAGTTTTTCCACAGTCAAAGAAATTGTTTATTCTCCAGTTAATTTGTACCAATGTGATATTTAATTGGAGAAAAAGAAAGTTATTCCGCTGCTAAAGAAATTATTGTTTCTCTAGTTATTTTGAACCAATGTGGTATTTAATTGGAGAAAAAGAGATTTGACATGATTATGATGTTATTTTCTGACCAACGTTGTTAATAACAATATCGTAATTTTAATAATTTATGCATTAATTCTATTTCTGCCCAACGGTGATATAGAGTTAGTATATAAGAACATATGTTAATTTTAATGATTTATGCATTAATTCTACTTCTGCCCAACGGTGATGTAGCATTAGTGTGTAAGAACAGTTGTGAAAGTTAAAGATTTATGCATTAATTCTATTTCTGCCCAACGGTGATGTAGAATTAGTGTATAAGAATAGTTGTATGTTTTGATTTTGACCAACGTTGGAATCAAGGCATGCAAATAGTGTTAATTTTATGTTAAGAAAAGATTTGACCTGGTTTTTATTTTGTTTAAGGTGAACTAGGTAGTCACCTCACCGTGTCCCACTGATTCTGTGGCACCGGTGAGGGAGACAAAAGAGAATGATGCCGCTTGGGCAACTAAAGAAAGGGATTTTGAATCCCAAAAGATGTTCTATGACTTTTGAGCATAGGAAGTGGGTCACTGCCAACAAGAAATGTTTGGCTGTGATAAAGAACATGATTGAACCTGCAATTGTGGGCTCAATCCCAAAATATGACACGGTCACCGAGTACCTCGATAGAATAAAGAGGCAGTTCACTGGTTCTTCAAAGATATATGCCACTCAGCTGATGAAGCAGCTGGTGACAGATTGTTAATCTGGAAATGATGGCATAAGAGAGCTCACGATGCGTTGTCAAAATTATGGCACTGTCGTTTAGGCCATATTTCGAGGGGGAGAATAGAAAGACAAGTTAAGAATGATATTCTTCCTCCATTAGAGCTCTCAGATTAAGAACAATGCAGGAAATGTATAAAAGGAAAGTATGTAAAGAAGATTAAGAAAGATGACAAACGAAGCGCAGGAATTTTACAGATTATTCACACAGACATCTGTGGTCAACTTTCCTGTAAAGAGTGTGGATGGTTATGATCCGTTCATAACATTCACAGATGATTACTCCCATTATGGCTGTAAATTTAAGGATGAAGCAATTCCACAAAGAGTTAGAATAATTCAAATCATGGCACTAAAATCAAAATGTTATCCTAGAAAACTGAAATTTCGAGGTTTTGATGATAAGGATACTTGGTGAAAGGGTTGATCACCTGAAAACATACAAAAACATTACTGAGTAATATTATAGAAAATTCGTTTTAAAAATAATATAAAGAAAAATTTTCTAGAATTTGAGAAAGTAAAAGTAAACTTAGGTCAGGATGCAATTGTTACCGTGGTCCATAGTGCAACTTTTGAGGCAACTGAATGTTTTGGAAGGTTTAAAGTGATTTGTGATAAAGTGCTCTCTCCAAACATTAGAAATCCAATGACAGCAAAAGAGCCATATATTACTGTGCATATTGCAAAAGTGCAAAACACCAGCACACCTTGAGAAAAAATTATTATTCCATAATAAGGTAAACTGAAACAGGAATCAGGCTAAACATATCATATGAACAGTGCCTTAGGGAACTTAGAGTGATCGGACATTGACCGGTAGATATTTAGAAATACTGAATGCCAGGAGTAGCAAAATCCATAAATACCAATAGCAAAGGGCATGCCACTCCAGTTTACTACCTTCCCAGTTGAATGGAAGCCTATACCATCAGTAGCACCAACTAAACCAACGGACAGGAATACGAGAAGAGTTGCAATCACACCACCCGCTGCATGTATAATAATAATTAGTTAAAACCATGCAAAGTCACTTGATCCTTATTTTAAGATTACTAATAATACTTTACAAAAATAAACAAACTATCATCAGTCGGACCTGAAACGACCATCTTTGTCCATGCATAATAATAATTAGTTAAAACCATGCACACATTTTGCAGCTTGCAGGTTGCAGCCATGAAACAACCATATGTGTCCATAGGAAGCAACACACAAGAGATGGTAAAGCCTGCACTCTATAGTATGAAATCACGAGTAGCAAACTTTAATGTAAGTATTACATCAATTCTCAAATGCAATATAAAATCTGAGAAATAATAGAACCTCACAGATGTCATCATCTAACTAGGCGGCATGATCCAGGCTCCTCATAATCACATGCATCATCTCCCCACCAAGAACCATGGTAAACCTGGAAAAATACTATTTTGATCAAAACTTATACTATCTTTTACTAACTTAAACCACTGCATCAATAACTTTGTACTATTGCTATATGTTTAGCTAGACACTAAAAGTAGTCAGGATCAAAATAGGCATATTTCCAGGCTCCATTCAAGAATAATAAATATGTTTGTACCATGAAGCAAGATTGAACTGTAAATAACTTGATATGCAGCTAATATAGGACTAACTCTATCTTAGCTAACCAACCTATGAGACAAATCAGTAAAGGAAACATGAAGTCAGTGTAAATCTATAGCAATCAATCAATTTAACTCTCTTTTTTTTTACATAGATTGTTTCATGTCCATGGATGCATCAGACCTGACAAAACAAAATAATAGACAAGCGACTATAAACCTTTGAGTTAGCCATAAGTATGTCAAAGTCCAAAAATTATGTTATTCCTTTGCAAGACCATTTAACATGACTTATGCACGGGAATAGACTTAGAACAATAGTAAAAGTCATACAGGCCCTTAGACTTCAGTTCAGAGACAATGCTTCCTTCATAACATATGCTGCCTTCCTACCCAAAAACAGATGTGCAATTTCATTTTCTCTATATGTTTCCTATTGATAGATCTATTACCCATACTCATTTGAGGCATAATCAATGGTTTTTCATCACCAAGTTCTATCATGAAAGCGATATTGCCGATGAGCAAGGAAAAAGTTAAAGGAATAAAAATTCTAGCTGAATAGCACAACGATATCTTCAATCCCTTCTTTTGTATCTTGAGATTAAATATTAGCACAAAACAACATACATATGATTTTATTAGATTTTTCTTGGTTCACAAGAAGGGGTTGAAAAGAAATTGAAAAGTAGCTTAGCAGAAAATATGGATGACATACCAGGAACACAAAACCAGTGATACAACACAAGCATGGATCAGAACCAAAATTATTCCATATTACAGTATTTCACAGATGAACATTCGAGCAACCAGAATGCATTGAAAGAAAATGTATAGCAACAAATTGAAACTGTAGGTATTTGTGCATACAGGCCAATATCAGAGCAATAAACAATGATGAATTATCTATATCTATTACCTTTTAGTTATCCACACCCGCTTCATCTTCAAGTTTTAGAAGTTCTGCAGCCAACGATAATCAATCAAAGGCAACCAGCTCCTTGATTGGAAGCAGTGCAGAAAGGGATTGGAAGTTCACTAATTCAGTAGAATTCCTACAAGTTATTTTTATATGCAAATGAAAAGGCAGTAAGATAGGAAAAATACTGAAAAGAAGAAACACACCGATCTAGATCATCTTGCTGAAGGCCCTAGCTGCCTCAAACCGCAACCGCATGCGCTGCTACACCCGATTCACATACACACACATAGAAATAAAGATGAAGAAATGAACGAATAAAATCCCCAGAATGAAAAGGGAAAAGAACCAAAGCCGAGTCCACCATCTTATGGAGAGGCCGACGCCCTGAAGGCCTTGTGAATCCGGCAGGGCGAAAAGGTCCGGGAACAAATATCCCCAGAACAAAAAGGGCAAAAAGAACCAAAGCCGAGTCCACCATCTTCTGTAGAGGCCGACGCCTTGAAGGCCTTGCGAATCCGGTAGGGTAGAAAAGGTCTAGCGCAGAGGTTGAGTGGCACGGCGGTGAACTACGTGGTGGCACCATCCTGGAGGAAAAGCACGGAGTGGGTGTCAGGCACCACGAGGAGTGCGCGCAGGCCGGATTTGCACTCCTTCCCGCGGTGGCTATCACCATGATTCTCATCCCGGAGCCATGGTAGTCCACCAGGCACTAGCTGTGCCTTCGCCCACTTGAGGATGGAGGGCGGGAGCGCTGCTGGCTCCGCTACAAAGTTGTAGACGCCATGTTCCACCTCTCCCTCCATTGGGGGAGGACGGGAACGGAGCCGAGGCGTGATAGGGCAGAGCAGCGGAGGCCGCGTGTGGAAAAGATGGGGGAGGATCGTGGGCGTGCGATGGTTCTACCGGTGCCGCGTGTGGTGAAGGAAGGATGGGCAGGCCTCCGCCGGTCGGGACTGTGCGCGCCACCATCGACCGGGAGGGGACCGGTGCGGGGGAGCGATGATGACAGCGTCGGTGTCGGGGTGTGGTGGCGACACCCATTCACTTAGTCAGTGCTCATCGAGGCCGCAACGGCGATTCTTGCCCCCACGTTGAGGCTCTGTGCGACCGTGTCAGTTGTCGTCAAGGTGGCTCGTCCGTCCCGCCGAAGACCCTCGAGCGGCGTGTCCTGGAGATGGCTCGGCCTTGGCGTGTCGGTGTCGTCCTGATAACCTAGGCTACGATGCTCGCAGCAGCGAGAAGGGCCATGGAGGTGGGACGAAGCACGTTCTGGGTGGCGGTGCAATGGGGTAGGGGCGAGGCGTGCCGCGTGCACGATGGGCAGTGCCTGGCCAGGGCCGAGTAGCTCACGGATTGGGGGAGCGAGGAGGTGGCATGGATTGGCGGTGATTGGGGAGCGGGGACGCGGAGAAGATCTTGTTCTGTCGAGTGGAGGATCGCACGTCTAACGGCAGAGCGACGACCAGTTTTTGTCGCACCATTCGGATTCGTTTGTCTTAGTTTTATTCTTTTTAGTTATACTAGTTAAATGCCCGTGCGTTGCAACGGGCACACATAATATCACGATAACATATGTATGAGTGCGTGTTATACTGTATCTAAAATAGATACTACAATCGTGATGTTTTACAAGTTATAATACACGAGCATTCACCTTAATCATAACAAGTTTGTGTTTTACAATATATTGTATAATTAAGAATCTAATCTCTCAATGTTTCGACCAAGAGAACGTGCTTTGCACGAATACCAAGCTGCAACTGGTCACCAATCAAAGATAATCCAGAAGATTTTCATGTCCAAGATGCGGCATCTAACTTCTTGCAGCTGAAGCATGCAGATAGTTGAAGCTGTAGTTAGAAGTATCCTGCACATAAGTTGTTTGTTAATTTTTAAAGTTAAAATACTATTGATATATCTTGAAAAAAATGCATCGACGTGTAATGCATTACCTCTTTCATAGAGTTAGAACCTCTTTATTTATAATATTCTTTGTGAATATATCCTTTGTCGGTCTTTTCTTCCCCTTCCCTTTCCCTTTTCCTTTGTTCACGTCCTTCTCAACAGCTAGCGCAGCCAAGATCCTAATGTTCGATCTTGCTGTAGCCCTTGATAGCGCCACATATAATTGGTCATGCGAGAACACTGGTTTTGGCAAGTATACCCAGACGTTAGGGATAGTCTGCCCCTGTGCCTTGTTAACAGTCATTGCAAAGCTAAGCCAAATAGGGAACTGCTTTCGCTTAAATTGAAAAGGGAACATCTCATCGTCCGACGGGCATAAGGGTATTCGAGGCAAAAACCCCGCTTTCCAGCGTGCTGTCCCAACAAAATTTCTGCATCTATGGTATTCTTTTGGAACCCCCGTATGATAAGCTTGGTACCATTACAAAGTCCATTCGCAGGGTCAATGTTCCTAAGCAATATGACCGAACAACCAATCTTCAGCTTCAACACATGTGGAGGTAGACCATTGGGTGTCAAAGTGTTAAGGAATTCCTCAGGGTAGTAGTTGTGCGGATTGTCCACCGCACAGTCAAAGCTATGGTACACCATCTCATCCCCATGGAAACGACCTATCGTCTTCATATTAATCATATCAACCCATTCGTTCTGTGTAGATAATATCGCTCGAGAGGTGATATAATCTTTGCTTGACATATTTGCATTGAGGTTAGGGAATACGCAATCAATTAGAGTATCAAGATCACTATCTTCCTCAGTGTGCGGAACACATATATCATGAGGAAGACGGATTTCATCATCAACAATCACCTCCTCAGAACCTCCACCGACGCGCAACAAGTATTCTGCAAACCACGGGTCACTCTTTGCCCTCATGTTGCACACCAGTTTTAGATGCCACATGGAATCCCAAAGGTACGACATCCACAGCGAGGCACCAACTACCTGAGCCCTTGACCCTCTCCGAACAACGGGAAGAACCTGTCTAAAATCTCCACCGAACACCACAATCTTTCCCCCAAATGGCAACTCTGGTCTATCCATTATATCACGAAGGTTGTTGTCTAGTGCCTCAACACCTTGCCTCTTTATCATTGTCACCTCATCCCAAATAATAAGGGATGTGGCCCGAAGCAGCTTGGAAGTACCACTCTATTTCGTGAAGGTGCAAAAGGCCCCATTATCGATGGTGAGGGAAATCTTAAAGCGCGAGTGGGTGGTTTTGCCACCAGGCATTATTGAGGCCGCAACACCAGATGTAGCTGTTGCCACTGCAATCTTTTTCTGACTGCGTATAGTAGCGAGAAGTACTCTGTATAGATAAGTCTTTCCGGTCCCGCTAGGACCATCCACAAAGAAGAGACCCCTGTCCTCGGTATCAATCGAGGACATGATCTCATCGTGTGCAGCCCGTTGCTCCATGTTAAGGGTGTCTGACAGAGCCACATCATCCTTGTTAGCCTCAATGCTAGCCTCCTCAAAAATCTCTCTAGGAATATCACGAGAGGCATCATATGTATTGTCAATATCAGGAAGTGGGTACATCTTTATATCCTTCTGCATTGATTGTAGCAATTTTTGAATATCCATAAGGACCATCTGCTCCACCATGAAGGTGGATTGATTATTGCGCCTGTAGTCCTCCGACATTGCCTCCTTGTGTTTTTCCCATAGTCCAAACACATCACTGGGCTCACAAAATACCAATATTGTTGCAAAGAGCCTTCGCAGCGCATATGGCATCATCCACCCGGTTGCCTCAGCGAGACTCTCATTCAACGTATTGTCCTCTTCGATTAAGCCCCTTCTTTCTGCAGCTTCATGGAAGGTCGGTAGGATTTTGCCATCCACGGTCCTTAGACACTCAAACGAGGTTGAACCTACCACGTGGTTTAGGAGAACCCTAAGATAGTAACGCTCCCCCTTGGCTGGATTGGCAAACATGATTCTGCCAATCTATCGTAATGTATCATGATGTACCCTATTTTGCCAAACTTTGCCCTGTGCTTGCCACGTATAGAACTCGAGAAAGTCCTAATACAATATACCTCAAGCTATTTCATCTGTCCTGTTCTTCTCAAAGTACGCTATAAGCATTGACTTATCAGCACCTGGACGATCAAGCACTCATCGAATCCCCTGGCGCCGATGAAATGACACCATGTGCATGTCTAGAAGATGTAGCTGTAAGGACAAAACAGAAGGGTACCTATCACTCAAATCAAACCCATATATCCTCCACAAGGCTTCTAGGGGGGTTACCCATCTAGCATCTTTGTACTGCTTGATCTCATCAATGTTCCCTACACTATCCTCCTTGTCAGCCTCTTTCATAGCCACAGACGCCCGGTCATGACCCTTGTAAATGTACTTAAACAGATACTTGTCTGCCTTGATGCTCCCACATGCCTCAACATTGATGTGTGAAAGGTCCTAATGGCTAGAGGGGGGGTGAATAGCCTAATAAAATTCTACAACAACACTTAACAAAATGTGTTAGACAATTTTGCGGCGAAGCGAGTGTTGCGCTAGCCTACTAAAATGCAAGCCACCTACCTCAATTCTATTTTGAATAGTGTATGTCCACACAATAGCTATGACACTTAGCTAAATTAGTGTGCTCTCAAAGACTAACTAAAGAGCAACACTAATCAAACAAACAAGCTCTCACAACTAGCTACACTAAAAAGCTTGATAAATAGTTTGCGGTAATGTAAGAGTGAGCAAGAGAGTTATACCGCCGTGTAGTGGTAGGAACCAATCAATCACAATAATGAATACCAATGTAGACCAATCACCTCAGAATCAAATGATGAACACAATGATTTTTACCGAGGTTCACTTGCTTGCCGGCAAGCTAGTCCTCGTTGTGGCGATTCACTCACTTGGAGGTTCACGCGCTGATTGGCATCACTCGCCAAACCCTCAATAGGGTGCCGCACAACCAACACAAGATGAGGATCACACAAGCCACAAGCAATTTACTAGAGTACCTTTTGGCGCTCCGCCGGGGAAAGGTCAAGAACCCCTCACAATCACCACGATCGGAGTCGGAGACAATCACCTCCTCCACTCAACGATCCTTGCTGCTCCAAGCCGTCTAGGTGGCGGCAACCACCAAGAGTAACAAGCGAAATTCGCAGCGAAACACGATCACCAAGTGCCTCTAGATGCAATCACTCAAGCAATGCACTTGGATTCACTCCCAATCTCACTATGATGATGAATCAATGATCTAGATGAGTGGGAGGGCTTTGGCTAAGCTCACAAGTATGCTATGTCAATAGAAATGGCCAAAAGTCCTAGCTTGAGCCGGCCATGGGGCTATAAATAGAGCCCCAGTGAAATAGAGCCGTTGTACCCCTTCACTGGGCACAACACGGGCTGACCGGACACTCCGGTCTGATCGACCGGACGCTGGCCCTCAGCGTCCGGTCACGTGATTCATGCCACGTGTCCCCTGCTTCAAATGCTGTTCGTCAGATTTCAATGGCTGCGAAGCTGACCGGACGCTTCGGTAAAACTGACCGGACGCTGAAGCCCCAGCGTCCGGTCGTTTCCAGTAAGCTCCCCGAGGCATGTTTTTTCGACCGGACGCGTCCGGTCCACCTTGACCGGACGCAGCCAGCGTCCGGTGCTCCAACCCTAGCCACTGTGCCGTCTGACAGCTCGACCGGACGCAGCCTTTCAGCGTCCGGTCGCTGAGTGACCCAGCGTCCGGTCAGTAGACCGACGCCAGCATCATTTCGATCAACTCCATTTCAACTCTTACTTGTTCACCCTTGCTCAAGTGTGGCAACCACCAAGAATTTTGCATCCGGTGCAATAGAAAATAGACATTTCATTTTCCCGAAAGCGCCGAATCCATCTCAACCCTACAAACACCTTGTGCACAAGTGGTAGCATATTTACACAAATATTATCAAGGGTGTTAGCACTCCACTAGATCCTAAATGCATATGCAATGAGTTAGAGCATCTAGTGGCACTTTGATAACCGCATTCTAATACGAGTTTCACCCCTCTTAATAGTACGGCTATCAAACCTAAATGTGATCACACTCTCTAAGTGTCTTGATCACCAAAATAAAATAGCTCCTACAAGTTATACCTTTGCCTTGAGCTTTTTGTTTTTCTCTTTCTTCTCTTCAAGTTTAAGCCCTTGATCATCTCCATGCTATCACCATTGTCATGTTATGATCTTCATTTGCTTCTCTACTTGAAGTGTGCTACCTATCTCATGATCACTTGATGAACTAGGTTAGCACTTAGGGTTTCATCAATTTACCAAAACCAAACTAGAGCTTTCAATGTGGTAGTTGAGTAGACAAAAGAGATACGGGTTGTAAGGCACGACCCATCTGTTGTCAAGCTCGTGTCCATGAACTTTTTCTTTTCGGCCATCTTCACGCCGTCTGTAAACTAGATATGAATCCTTGCCTTGTACCGTGACATCGCAGAAAGGTCTAGGGTAACGGTTCTTGCAGGAATCACAACCCTTTGTGCATGGACAATCGTGATTAAGCAGTCCGCAAGGGCCATGCATCATATGTTTGGTAACCATCTTGTACAAGACTGGGTACTTCTTCTTGTTCAGGAGCTCAGCTGAGATGAGGCGATCATACTGCTCTGGACACGTGATCTTGTACTTCCTATCCATGATTAGCAAAAAAATGTGCATGCGGTAGACCCCTCTTCTGGAACTCCACAACATAAACATGTGCTTGCACCTTTCCAAGGATATGTTTTTTAGTAGTCTATCCTTCAGCTCTTGTAGTTTTGCTCTAAAGACCCGAACAACGAGATCTAAACGATCATGTGATTTCTGGCCAGGGTAGAGTTCACGCTTGATCTCATCCCAGTTTAGGTTACATGTCATAGTCAGGAAGATGTCCGGTTTACCAAACCTCCATACTAGAGCCATGGCATCCATGTACCGACACCTCATGTCACATGGACCTCCAATAAATGATGAAGGCATCACTGTCTGTTTTCCAACAGCTTCTGCTCTACCTTCACCGGCATGTAGGCTATCAACCAATCCTTGGTAGAGGTCAGCCCTAATATCATCTTGATGGTTGCGTATATAATATAATCGAGAACTCTTGATCTTGATGTACATGTCGACTGCAAACTGCTGGAATAGACGCTTGCCGTACAGTATGGGGTTAAATATTCCTGGACGCATCTAAAACTTGTAGCAGTAGTAGTCACGCATAGACATGCATAGTCTACCAGGGGAGTCTACAAAAAATAGCCATGAATTAGAGTTGTTTGTAGAATAACCACTGAAGTACATGTATGTGAAGTATTTAAATAAGAAGAATAACAAACCTATTTCTTCTTCTGACCCACTACGAGCCTTCTATAGGGCACGATACTCGATGACTTCTTCCATACTAACTCCTTTCTTCAAAATATCCATGTGCCACCCAAGCTCACCCTTAATGAAGAATAGAGGGTATCAAAGAGCATCATAACATCCATGATATGAGCGGATGCCGTGTCTGCTTCTATCTTTCCCATGCAGGACAACACTGTTCTGGAAATGACCATGGAGTTCGCTTCCCTCGATCCAAACAGCAGCCACCTCTGAAGTTGATGGTACATTGTATGTTCTCTGGTCTAGCCTCTGGTCAAGGTTTAGTGTGACATGATAGTCCTCGAGGTGGTGAGCCTGGCCCACACTCCTAAGATGTTGTGAGTATGGGTTGTCACGAAGGATGGCCACAAGCCTCTTAATGACTTCCTTGTCTTTTTGGCATTTCTCTTCACGACATCGTCGATAGCGGTGCTCAAGGCTTGGATCATCATCGTAGAAGTAAAGCTCGAGATGTCTTGGCTCCTTACCCTCTTCTCTGCCAAATGACCTTATGTTGTGATAGATCTGGCCATGTGCACAAAAGGTGTATATGCCACTGTTCTTCCAGCTTGTAGTAGCGCTATCGAGGTGACAATATTGAGAAGTGAAAGAGAAATGGCCATTGAAAAACCTAATGTTGTTACGAAAGTGCCTAGCATCTGCGTCATTACTTGACCAAAGCCTCATAAGCTCATTAGGTACGTTCAGTTCATTGAGCTTGACCTTTCTATCATGACAACAGAACCCACGTGGTTCATGCTCAAACCTTTTCGCATCGCAGTGCTCGCAATTTGCAATAGGTTTTAACATATGGGTATCTATAGGCATGTTACTATACACCTCATCATATCGGTCAGGTACTTCAGGGACAAAAGTCATGTCTTCCTCAAGGTCATTGTGTGGCAGAACCTCCTAAATTATAGGGCCCACATGCACCTATCACTGTCCAATGACCTCTGACGACTATGCATATGTTCCCAGTAACTTAAGAAGACTGTCGGGTGTCCTCGGGAAACCCCGAATCATCCATGATTTCCGAGTAGGATCCCATTACAGAGTCATTGCAGTATTACAACATTTATTCAAATATCTACATCAGAGTAAAATAGTAGAAGTCTTACAATAATTTAGTTTACAAAATAGTAGTTTCAAACCTTACAACTAAGTTCGATAATTATTACAAACCATAGTAGTGGAGTGGCATTAGTAACATAATACAAACACACAATTAAAGTGCCCTGCCCAAGGGCCACACATTTACTTATCATCATCGATTTGAAAAATAGTCATGTAGCACGGTCCAAAGCAGACCTACTCATGAGGCTCACCTGCAACAAGGGTCAATGAACCCTGAGTACAAAAGTACTCAACAAGACTTAACCGAAATAAAAACTGATAGAACTCAGGAATGCAGGCTCAGGGATTCAAGGTATGGCTTTAGCAATAATCATAGTTCTTTTGTGTAAAAGCTCTCTAACAAGATTCTTTATATCAACATTTTTATCTTCAAAAAGATCATATACAAAGCTGACATGATCCGTATTGAGATCATGAAACTTCGTATCCAACACTTTCTCAAACCTTACTCAAGTTCTAGTTATTAACTACGATGATGAACAATGAGTTGAGTCTCCATAACCGAGGAGCAACGACGATTCGAACTGATTAAAACCCAGCAGGGGATTCCAGACCACACGACATATGCAGGTCTCTGACCTACATATACCAACCTACCCTCAGATCCTCTAAAACCAGAATGGGTCCGTGCCACCCGAGAATACAGTACTCCACCAATCCAGCCATTGCTACGTGGGAACGCGCTATTCTCGCCATCTCTCCACTCCTAGTGCGCGAGTAGCCATTCTCGTAATAGAATAGCCAAGTTAAGGCTTACTAGAGTATGTGGTTAGTACTACAAAGTCTCACCTCATGCAATTCAACAACGGATGGACCTTAATCGACACAGGCGGAAAGAACCCGCTCACAAGACCTCCATGTCTTGTGGCTCTCACACACCGAGTCCGCTCGGTCTAAATTTATTACTCCACATGATCATATCTCATGACAACATGAATAACCGACCGTAACCAAAAACCTTTTTATATCACACAGGTGACAGGTAATCACCTGACCTTTATCTGTCTAAGCATGGCTAAGCATAACTAGGCATTACGAATTAAAACTGGTAACAAGGTAGATATAGAAGAACAAGGTTGGTAATGCACCAATTAGGTTTTCACACAACTCCTAAGCACTTAATGCAGTACTTGAAAGCAAAAGCGATATAAATTTGTAAAACATAAGGTAGGTTTAAATGCATCCGGGGCTGACCTTGGTTGATGGAAAAGTCAGGTTCCGGAGACGTTTCACCGATATCAAAGCCGACCTCAATAGACGGATTAACTTCCTCCACAACTTGATTGACTACCACGTTCTCGCTTTCGTTCACTACACGTAGTAACAATGCCATGTTTAACATGATGCGAGATATCAAACATGATGCTTGATGATGTATGTAAAAGTTAAAAACTTGAATACAACTTTCCTTCGCGGTACAGTTACAAGTCAAAACTAACTAAACCTTTTTCATAACACGTAGTTCAATTGCCAAGGATCATTACCAGCTAATGACCCAAGGTCGTCACTCAATCTAAATTTCAAACAAAACCTAAGTCATTAACGGTTACTATTTGCTTTTATGAATTAATTATTTAATTAAAAATTATGAAATAAATCAACTTTCTCTAAATTAGCTAAGAATTTTTGTGAAGGCTCATCACATGATAACTAAGTGAAAAAACAATTTTCATAATTTTTGGATAAATAATAAACCCTAGAAAAATCATGGAAACTCATTTATTAATTAATTAGAGCAATTTTCATCACATTGAAAATGTACTGAAAATCAATATTTAATATTTTTCCTAAAAAGTTTACATCACAGAGAGGTCACACAAAAAATTTCATAATTTTTGGAGCTCTAAATAATTCTACACAAAAATAACAAAAACACATACTATTCATCCATTTCTGGAAAATAGAAAATTCATTTTCAAAACCCACGGCTTCTGACATCTTGACCCCACCTGTCGGCACTGTTCCCCGTGCTGACTACAGCGACGATGCTCGCTGACCGGTGATTTCTCGCCGCCGGTGGGATCAACGGTGACGGCGAAGGTACCAACATGATCACCAAGACAAGGCGCACCTAGGGGTAGCACTAATTGCACAAATCGCTGCACAATCCGAGCTCGACACCGGCCATGGCAGCCACGACGGCGTGGCTGCGCTACGCCGGTGAAACAAGACTGGTAGAGCTTAAACAAACTGCTTGGGAAGGTTCAGTAGCTCACCCCGAACACGATTGAGCAAAGAGCAGGACCGGAGGAGCAACGGAGAAACGGGTCGACGAGCACAGCAGCCACGGCAGAGCAAGCGGTCATCGATGGCGGTGTTCTGGCGACTGCAAAGGATAAATAGAGCAATCAAGCGGTCACAGAGCATCACGGCAACCCAGTGAAGCTAGAACCAGGCTTCGCAAGAGCAGAGGCTCACCGTAGAGCTACGGCCACGGTGAAGCACACGCGACGGCGATGCTGCCGACCGCGAGGAAGAAAAGCAACGAGCGGTGTTTCTCGGCGAAGTCGAGCTACAAGAGCTGGTTGGCTGGGTTCGCCAAGAGCAGGTGGGGCTATGGTAGGCTTTGCCGAGGATGGGAAAGCGCTACGGCGACGGCACAGCTCAACGGAGCGGCGGCGGCGGCGACGAGAAAAGCAGACGAGACGAACGATGAAAAACGGCGGTGGTGTAGACCTTATAGCACGGCTCAGAAGCAAGAGGAAGCCACGCAGGAGCCTTCTCCATGCCAGTACAAAGCCGAACATGGCCACGGCGGCGACTGGAACGCGATAGAAGCTCGCCGGTGTCGCCCGTGGGTACTGTTCACTGAAATTACAGAATTGCCACTCGCTTTGAAACCCAAATTACTCCCAAATTTATGTGGCAACTAAAAAATCTCCAAAAATAAAAGTTGTTCCAAATTTAAAGTTCTACAACTTTTCTTTTATAACCATACCCAAATTCGGTCTACATTTTGAAATGCAAGTTTGAATTAAAAAAAGGGACATTTTGAGAATTTACGCCTTTTCAAATTACTTCAAATTTTATAAAAACTCTTTGAAAACTCTAGAAGCCAACTTTGTACACCTTGACAAGCTCTACACTTTTTATTTTAGACTCAACCCCAAAATGTGCCTAGATTTTGAATTGGGTTTTTCCAAGGTAAACTTAAACGCTGAAATTAGGGTTTTCGGAAATCCAAACCAATACAAAAGTTTTGAACTTGATTCAATCCACACAAGTCAACACATATAACATACAAGTAAACTTGTTTTAGTGGATGCATATCAAAATTTTCACTAACACAAAAATGATGTGCAATGCATATGATGACATGACATGTTTTAGTATTTAAAACACTCGAGGTGTTACAATCTTTCCCCCTAAAAGAAATCTCGTCCTGAAATTTAACGTCCGAGGGTAAGTAATGGAAAAGGAAATGTGTCAATCCAAAAACATCCAAAACCTATCCATAAACAACTAAGGTCCCTTTACAAACATGGTTCATAACAACAGAGCAAAACTAACATTATTCTATATTGACGCAAGAAACTCTGGAAATTGCTCTACCAAGTAATCTTTGGATTCCCAAGTAGCTTCTTCGGAATGTTGATTCCATTGTATCTTGTAGAACTTGATTGTCCTCCTTCGAGTGACATGATCTTTTTGATCCAGAACTCGGATAGGATATTTGGAATAGGTCAAATCAGGTTCAAGTTCCACTCCTTCAACCTCAACATTTTGCTCAGGCACTCGGAGACACTTCTTTAATTGAGAAACATGGAACACATCATGCACAGCTGAGAGATGTTCTGGTAACTTCAAGCGATACGCCACCTTTTCACACCTCTCCAAAATTTGAAATGGTCCAATATAATGAGGTCCCAACTTGCCTTTAACACCAAAACGGGTAACTCCCTTCATTGGTGATACCTTCAAATATACCTTCAAATCTCCCTTGTTAAACACCAATGGTCTATGTCGTTTATCCGCATAACTCTTTTGTCGGGACTGAGCTATCCTCAAATTACTTTGTATCTGCCTAACCTTCTCTTCTGTTTCTTTCACAAGGTCAACTCCAAAGAACCATCTTTCTCTGGGTTCAGACCAATTCAGCGAGGTTCTGCATCTACGACCATAGAGTGCTTCAAACGGAGCCATCCTGATAATCTCTTGATAACTATTGTTGTATGAGAACTCAGCCAAAGGCAAGCATTCATCCCACTTATTGGAATAGTTAAGGACACAACACCTTAACATATCTTCAAGTACTTGATTTACTCTTTCAGTCTGACCATTAGTCTGTGGATGATAAGTTGTACTATATAGGAGTTTGGTACCCAATGAAGCATGCAATTGTTTCCAAAAGTTGGAGACAAACTGTGTACCCCTATCTGACACTATGGTCTTTGGTACCCCATGTAAACTCATGATTCGTGCTAAATACATCTTGGCATATTGGATAGTAGGATATATACTCTTGACTGGAAGAAAATGTGCTGACTTACTTAGTCGATCTACAATGACCCATATTGAATCAAAACCTTTTGATGTCTTGGGTAGACCAACGATAAAGTCCATGCTAATATCCTCCCACTTCCAAGCTGGAATAGGCAATGGCTGTAACTCTCCAGCGGACCTAAAATATATAGCTTTTATCTTTTGACAAGTATCACACTTTGCTATATATCGAGCAATCTCTATCTTCATTTTGGTCCACCAAAATCTCTATTTCAAGTTATGGTACATCTTATTACTTCCCGGATGAATAGATAACCTAGTAGCATGTGCCTCTTCAAGAATCGACTGTCGCAACTCAGGAACCTTTGGTACCACTAAGCGATTCTTGAACCATAGCACACCTTCATCATCTATTCCAAAGCATTCTGCTTTTCCCTTCCTGACTCTTTCTTTGATATGGGCTATACCCTTGTTTTCTTTTTGAGCGGCAACAATCTGGTCTCGAATAGTTGATTCAACAGTTATATTGGTCAAACTACCCTGTTGAATTACCTCCACATTCAACTTCTCTATCTCTTGACATAAAGTCAGATCCATTGTTTTTACTGCCAAACAATTGCAATGACTCTTACGATTGAGGGCATCTGCAACCACATTTGCTTTTCCAGGGTGATAATGCACCTCCAAGTCATAATCTTTAATCAATTCTAACCATCTTCTCTGTCACATGTTCAATTCTGATTGAGTAAAGATATACTTTAAACTTTTGTGATCTGTATAAATATGGCATGTATTACCAAGCAGGTAATGCCGCCAAATCTTCAAAGCATGGACAACTACTGCTAACTCTAGATCATGAGTTGGATAATGTTCTTCATGTTGCTTAAGTTGTCTGGAAGCATAGGCAATGACTCGGCCTTCTTGCATCAATACACATCTAATACCAATACCAGAAGCATCACAATAAACGTCAAACGACTTCTCGATATCTGGTTGTGCTAATACTGGTGCAGTGGTTAACAATTTCTTCAAAGTCTAGAAAGGTTCTTCACAATCAAATGACCAGATAAACTTGGCTTGGTTCTTCAACAACCTAGTGATGGACTTGGATACTCTAGAGAAATCTGGAATAAAACGACGGTAATAACCCACCATTCCAAGAAAACTCCGAACCTGATGAACAGTGGTTGGTGGTTTCCAATCTAGTACATCCTTAACTTTGCTTAGATCTACTGCAACTCCTTCAGTTGACAACACATGTCCTAAAAACTGTACTTCCTTAAGCCAGAAGTCACACTTACTGAACTTGGCATAAAGTTGATGTTCTCTCAAGCGGGTCAGAACAATTATGAGATGTTCTGCATGTTCTTTCTTGTTCTTGGAATATACTAAGATGTCATCAATGAAGACCACTACAAACTTGTCTAGCTCAGGCATGAATACTGAATTCATCAGATACATGAAATGAGCTAGGGCATTCATCAAACCAAAAGACATTACCAGGTATTCATATAATCCATATCTTGTGGTAAATGCCGTTTTGGGAATATCTTCAGGCTTAATTTTGATTTGGTGGTAACCTGACCTCAAATCAATCTTGGAGAAAACTTTGGCTCCAGCTAGTTGATCAAAAAGCAAGTCTATCCGAGGTAAGGGATACTTATTCTTAATTGTCACTTTATTCAATGGACGATAGTCAACACATAACCTTAGGGTCTCATCTTTCTTTTTCATAAAAATTGTAGGACATCCCCAAGGTGAGGAACTAGGTTGGATAAACCCTTTATCAATCAACTCTTGCAACTGAGTCTTCAACTCGGCTAATTCCTTGGGAGGCATCCTATAAGCTCTCCGAGAGATCGGAGCTGTTCCAGGTTTTAACTCTATGTTAAACTGAACAGCCCTATCAGGTGGTAGACCGGGTAAATCTTCAGGAAAAACATCCAGAAATTCACAAACTACCGGGATATCTCTAATCTCCTTGACGGAAGTTGCACAAACTTTTTCCACTGATCTCCTTAAGGTTGGAAGTTGGATAAGAAGCTAAGAATTACTATCTGGCAAACTCACCCTTATTGTCCTATTCAAAGCATCTATAACAGCCTTATGCTGATACATCCAATTCATTCCCAAGATCACATCTATATCCTGATCCTTGAGAATAATCATGGTAGTGGGAAAAATATGCCCACCCAGGTTTATGGGTACCTGGTATACCATTTCCTTAGTACACAGACGTCCCCCGGGCGATTGTATAAAGAAATTTTCCTTTGTTTCCCCAATTGGAATTTCATGCTTTACGACAAAGGTTCTATTGATGAATGAATGAGATGCACCAGAATCAAAAAGCATAACTGTAAGATGATCGGCGATAGGAAACATACCCAACATCACGAGTTCCCCTTCTGGAATCTCCCCGACTTGAATATAGAAAACCCGCCCCGTCTTCTTTTCATCTTTGCCCTTCTGAGCATTTTGGTTGTTCTTGTGTTGTTCTTGACCCTGTTGTTGATTTCTAGGAGTCTTCTAAAAATTTGGATTATACTACTTGGGATACAGACATTCCCTAGAGAAATGACCGGACCTTCCACAATTGAAACATGGATAACTGTGACCCTGGGGTGTTGGAGCACGGACACCAGGAGCATTTGTTTGTTGTGGATTCTGGTAAGTTGTGGCAGGATGGACATTTGATTGTTGCCCGGCTTGGAACTGCGGCGGATGATAAGGAGGACGATAATGATTTACTGGATGATAAATTATCTTTTGTATCTTTTGATTTCCACCAAAAGATCCAGATGGCACACTCTTCTTCTTCTTGATCTCCTTATGCTGCCGATATTTCTCCTCCAAAGCAATAGCAATGTTGACTGCCTCGTGATAAGTGACATTGGTGCAGGTAGTCATCATTGTCTGCAGTTTGGTATTCAGACCTCGCATGAACCATTTCTTTTTGTTGGCATCTGTGTTGACATGTTCAGATATGTACTGTGAAAGATGATTAAACTTTCCCACATACTGCATAACTATTTGATCCCCTTGCTTCAAAGCAAGGAACTCATTAAGCTTCATGGCCATCACTCCTTCTGGAATATAATGGACTCGAAAAGTAGTACGGAACTCTGCCCAAGTCAACTGAACACCTGCTGGTTGCATAGCCACAAGGTTTGCCCACCAAGCACCTGCTGCACCTGTAAGCTGTTGGGCAGCAAAAACAGGTTTCTGAAACTCCGTGCATGGAATGAGGTCAAATTTTTGCTCCATGGTACGAAGCCAATCATCAGCTTCTAGTGGTTCGTCTGCCTTGGTGAACACTAGTGGTCTTGTATTTGTAAAGTCAACATACGTAGCCTCTTTCCTAGGATGATTTCGGCCATGATTTCCTTGCATCATATTCTGATTACTTTGAGCTATCTCTCAAAGCAACCGGGCATTATCAACAGTCACATTGACTAGCGCCGCAATAGCATCAGCTAAATTGGGTGGAACTAGTGGCGGATCAGGAATACCATCCTCATCTTGTGAAGTACCAGGAATAGTCGAACCCCGAGTACGACGCATCTGTTCATGACAAACCAAACTTTACTCACAAGCCTTTATTGAACGATAAAAGAGCTTACTACAACGCATTACACTGGTTTCACTTATTTAAACACAAGCCTGCACCTAAACAAGACTACTTAACTTAACTAGAACTCACTATTTTACAATTCTACTCTTCTCCTCGATCACATCAAACCTCATGATTGGTATCCATTCCAGAAACATTTCCGCCTTCATTATCACTTTCATCAACCATCACTAATTCTTCTGGATCTTCTTCTTCCTCTTCAAGTTCATCATTATTGGCAATGATGACACTAGGGTCCATTTCATCTGCTTGAGGTTCAGGATTTGGATCTAAGCGATTGCTCAGCCTATGGACTTCTTCATGCAGATTAGTATTATATTCATCTAAATCTTCTACATAGAACTCTAACTCATGAACTCGGGCTCTAGCTACATCTTCTCTATGCCAAGCTTCATTTCTTCCTTCCACCATACGAACTAACATACGCTCACAGTTCTTATGAGCGGTGGTGAGACACCTCAATTGATCCTTTAAATTGCCCACCTAGATGGCATCCAAAGCCCTATCTCTAGTAGCCTATGCTAACTCTGCTGAAAGCCTCTGTATCTCTGCCTGGGGATCAGGCCTAGAGCTGCTACTGCTAGCACCATCGCTCCTAGGGGCAAGCTGGTGATGAGGAACTCCTTTGGGTCCAACGGACTTATAATCTGATAACAGTCTCAAGAGCAGCAAGGGTGGATTACACAACTCAACCTAGACTCACTACCCAACCCAGACTCAGAGGGAAAGTAAGTAACAAATGGATTAATCATGATGCATGAATCGTTCTTACAAACAAAAACATCAAAGCTTATAAGGTACATAAACAACAGTTGTTATTATATAGGGCATAATAAAATTACTACTCCACCACACCAAGCCTTTTTAATCAAAATAAGGAATGACGAGAATGAATTAAGATAAGTCAGAAGCAATTTGGACTAAATTAACAAGTTAAATTTATTTGTCCCAAATCATCTTGAAGTTTTTGTAAAACAATACAACAAAGACTTTGTAACGATCTCTCTGATACCATTCTGTGGCAGAACCTCCTAAATTATAGGGCCCACATGCACCTGTCACTGTCTAATGACCTCTGACGACTATGCATATGTTCCCGGTAACTTAAGAAGACTGTCGGGTGTCCTCAGGGAACCCCGAATCATCCACGATTTCCGAGCAGGATCCCATTACAGAGTCATTGCAGTATTACAACATTTATTCAAATATCTACATCAGAGTAAAATAGCGAAAGTCTTACAATAATTTAGTTTACAAAACAGTAGTTTCAAACCTTACAACTAAGTTCGATAATTATTACAAACCATAGTAGTGGAGTGGCATTAGTAACATAATACAAACACACAATTAAAGTGCCCTGCCCAAGGGCCACACATTTACTTATCATCATCGATTTGAACAACAGTCATGCAGCACGGTCCAAAGCAGACCTACTCATGAGGCTCACCTACAACAAGGGTCAACGAACCCTGAGTACAAAAGTACTCAACAAGACTTAACCGAAATAAAAACTGATAGAACTTAGGAATGCAGGCTCAGGGATTCAAGGTATGGCTTTAGCAATAATCAAAGTTCTTTTGCGTAAAAGCTCTCTAACAAGATTCTTTATATCAACATTTTTATCTTCAAAAAGATCATATACAATGCTGACATGATCCATATTGAGATCATGAAACTTCGTATCCAACACTTTCTCAAACCTTACTCAAGTTCCAGTTATTAACTACGATGATGAACAGTGAGTTGAGTCTCCATAACCGAGGAGCAACGATGATTCCAACCGATTAAAACCCAGCCGTGGATTCCAGACCACACGACATATGCAGGTCCCTGACCTACATATACCAACCTACCCTCAGATCCTCTAAAACCAGAACGGGTCCGCGCCACCCGAGAATACAGTACTCCACCAATCCAGCCATTGCTACGTGGGAACGCGCTATTCTCGCCATCTCTCCACTCCTAGTGCGCGAGTAGCCATTCTCGTAATAGAATAGCCAAGTTAAGGCTTACTAGAGTATGTGGTTAGTACTATAAAGTCTCACCTCATGCAATTCAACAACGGATGGACCTTAATCGACATAGGCGGAAAGAACCCGCTCACAAGACCTCCATGTCTTGTGGCTCTCACACACCGAGTCCGCTCGGTCTAAATTTATTACTCCACATGATCATATCTCATGACAACATGAATAACCGACCGTAACCAAAAACCTTTTTATATCACACAGGTGACAGGTAATCACCTGACATTTATCTGTCTAAGCATGGCTAAGCATAACTACACATTACGAATTAAAACTGGTAACAAGGTAGATATGGAAGAACAAGGTTGGTAATGCACCAATTAGGTTTTCACACAACTCCTAAGCACTTAATGCAGTACTTGAAAGCAAAAGCGATATAAATTTGTAAAACACAAGGTAGGTTTAAATGCATCCGGGGCTTGCCTTGGTTGACGGAAAAGTCAGGTTCCGGAGACGTTTCACCGATATCAAAGCCGACCTCAACAGACGGATTAACTTCCTCCACAACTTTATTGACTACCACGTTCTCACTTTCGTTCACTACACATAGTAACAATGCCATGTTTAACATGATGCGTGATATAAAACATGATGCTTGATGATGTATGCAAACGTTAAAAACTTGAATACAACTTTCCTTCGCGGCACAGTTACAAGTCAAAACTAACTAAACCTTTTTCATAACACGTACTTCAATTGCCAAGGATCATTACCAGCTAATGACCCAAGGTCATCACTCAATCCAAATTTCAAACAAAACCTAATTCATTAAAGGTTACTATTTGCTTTTATGAATTAATTATTTAATTAAAAATTATGAAATAAATCAACTTTCTCCAAATGAGCTAAGACGTTTTGTGAAGGCTCATCACATGATAACTAAGTGGCAACACAATTTTCATAATTTTTGGATAAATAATAAAGCCTAGAAAAATCATGGAAACTCATTTATTAATTAATTAGAGCAATTTTTATCACATTCAAAATGTACTGAAAATGAATATTTAATATTTTTCCTAAAACATTTACATCACAGAGAGGTCACACATAAATTTTCATAATTTTTGGAGCTCTAAATAATTCTACACAAAAATAACAAAAAAACATACTATTCATCCATTTCTGAAAAATAGAAAATTCATTTTCAAAACCCACGGCTACTGACATCTTGACCCCACCTGTTGGCACTATTCCCCGCGCTGACTACGGCGACGACACTCGCTGACCGGCGATTTCTCGCCGCTGGTGGGATCAACGGCGATGGCGAAGGTACCAACATAATCACCAAGACAAGGCGCACCTAGGGGTAGCAATAATTGCACCAATCACTGCACAATCCGAGCTGGACTACGGCCATGGCAGCCACGACGGCGCGGCTGTGCTACGCCGGTGAAACAAGACCGATAGAGCTTAAACAAACTGCATGGGAAGGTTCAGCAGCTCACCCCGAACACGATTGAGCAAAGAGCAGGACCGGAGGAGCAACGGAGAAACGGGTCAACAAGCACAGCAGCCACGGCGGTGTTCCAGCGATTGCAAAGGATAAACGGAGCAATCAAGCAGTCATAGAGCATCACGGCAACCCGGTGAAGCTGGAACCAGGCTTCGCAAGAGCAGAGGCTCACCATAGAGCTACGGCCACGGTGAAGCGCACGCGACGGCGATGCTGCCGGCCGCGAGGAAGAAAAGCAACGAGCGGTGTTTCCCGGCGAAGTCGAGCTACAAGAGCTGGTTGGTTGTGTTCGCCAAGAGCAGGCGGAGTTGTGGTAGGCTTTGCCGAGGATGGGAAAGAGCTACGGCGACAGCATAGCTCAACTGAGCAGTGGCGGCGGCGACGGGAAAAGCAGAGGAGACGAACGGCAAAAAACGGCGGCGGTGTAGACCTTATAGCACGACTTAGAAGCAAGAGGAAGCCATGTAGGAGCCTTCTCCATGCCAGCACGAAGCCGAACGTGGCCACGGCGGCAACTGGAACGCGATAGAAGCTCGCCGTCGGTGAGGTGTCGCCCGCGGGTACTGTTCACCGAAATTACATAATTGCAACTTGCTTTGAAACCCAAATTACTCCCAAATTTATGTGGCAACTCAAAAGTCTCCAAAAATAAAAGTTGTTCCAAATTTAAAGTTCTACAACTTTGCTTTTATAACCATACCCAAATTCGGTCTACATTTTGAAATGCAAGTTTGAATTCAAAAAGGGGACATTTTGAGAATTTACGCCTTTTCAAATTACTTCAAATTTTATAAAACAACTTTGAAAACTCCAAAAACCAACTTTGTACACCTTGACAAGCTCTACACTTTTGCTTTTAGACTCAACCCCAAAATGTGCCTAGATTTTGAATTGGGTTTTTCCAGGGTAAACTTAAATGCTGAAATTAGGGTTTTCGGAAATTCAAACCAATACAAAAGTTTTGAACTTGATTCAATCCACACAAGTCAACACATATAACATACAAGTAAACTTGTTTTAGTGGATGCATATCAAAATTTTCACTAACACAAAAATGATGTGCAATGCATATGATGACATGATATGTTTTAGTATTTAAAACACCCGAGGTGTTACACATTGTCTTAGACATCATCATCATCTTCCTCTTCTAAAATAACATTTAAGCCGTAATAGTTTAGATAAAGTAGTGGAAGATTTGATTTATATTTGGTCTTTCATACAAATACCTTGCCCGGCAAATAGGTATCCCTCATCCTCTTCATCATCCTCTTCAAATATATCTCCCTCATCATCATCTATGGCCATCAAAGATATGTGAGTTAGTAGAACTACGGGTAAAAATAAACAAAGGAGTTCAAATAGTTTATAGAATGTTACAAAATAGTGTAAATTACCACTGTCATCAAATAGTGATGTCATCGGTGCATCTAATGCAGGCTGAGGGCTAGGTCCTGTCCTTTCTGATAATCATGTAATAACCATGGTTGAGTTAGGTATAATATGGTATACAATATAGGTCACCTAAATGGGGTCATGAGGCATTAGTATTTACCGTTGTTGGTCAGGACTGATTGAGGCTAGGGTGTGTTATCATTCGGGTATTCTTCAGCCATGCATTCACAATCATCAAACAGTGGTGCCATCGGTGTGGATGATGTAGCCTGAATGTTGGGTCCTACCCTTTCTGTTAATCACAGAATTACCATGGATCGGTTAGGTATAATATGGTATATAGGTCCCCTCAATGGGATAATGAGGCATCAGTATATACCGTTGTTGGTCACGACTGATTGAGTCAAGGGCGTGTTAGCACCCACTCGGTCTTCAGCCATGCAGTCACCATCTTTATTAGATGCCCTTGTGTTCGAGCCAATGCGATGCTCAAACATCATGTTACGACATGTTAACAACGCATGTCTCTACCCAGATGGAACATGTGATCTATATGTCATATGGCATGGCAATAACTCATCACGTCCTTCATCATTGACCTCCTCATTAGGCGGAAGAATATAAAGAGGTGTTGCACTGGACTCTGAGATAACCCAATCACTAGATTTTGTCGTAGTTCCATGAGCTCCAGATGCACCCGTAGTGGGCCACACAAGATCAGGAGTAAATAACGGGTTCTCCATGGCGATAGACTCTGGGTGCAGGGTGTGTTTTTGCACGTCTCTGTGCTGTCTCTGGGCGTTTCTTAGTGACTCCTTTCGTGCGGGTGTCTTAGACTTCTCCCGTTGTCGTTCTAGCCTAGCCATCTTCTCCTTGAGTGTTAGATTTGCATACCATTTCCTTGAGTATGCGTTTTTCGACTCTCTCTTCCTAAGTTGGTCCTTGGAGTTGACAGAATCAGATGCAGGAAGAGGTTGCATCCATCCTAATAAATAATTGAACTTTATTTATAAAATGTCATAGACTCAAAATTTAAAGACAACATTATGTATTATTTGTTATAAAAAATAAATATCATAAAAATGTACATGTATTGAGATTATGTGTAGTCAGGTCAATTGTGTTGCTGTTGTTTGCACTTCGACCTAAGTAATCACATAGACATTAACACGTATCATTTATTCAAGTATACTCGGACACATCATTCTTAATTAATTTGCAAAAAAAATATAAATGTGTACCTAGATTGGCATCATGTGGTCCCGTAGTCAAGTCAATTTCACTGTTGTTGTCTGCACTTTTAGCTGAGCATTAAATAAGTAACGTGTATCATGCATAAAGGTATAGTTCAACGCATTACTATTCTTAATTAATTTGCAAAACATGTTTCATGCAACAACATAATAACTAACTGCCATCATAGAATCGAAAACAATATCTAGGGCGTGTTTATTCCATTGCATTGGTTGGGATGAATTGTTTTTATGCAGCCAATCACTATGTTCTTCGTCTGCCATGTTTTCTTTGTCTGACTCAACTTTATCTGTTAAAATATTATTTATTACACAACACACACACATATATATATATATATCAATATAAATAATAGCTTGGTTGTAGCTTGGTTGTAGTTCACCTCTCGACCCACCAGCAAATGTAGTTTTTGCTTTTCTAAGCTGATATGCTTGCCGACGTTTTTTATTTTTTTCATCCCTCTCTTCTTGAGTCATTGCAGCCCATCGTGCTTTTTCCCTCTCCCTTTTATGTTGCCTAGCTTCCTCAACTTTTGCATGTGTATTGGATGTACTCTGATCACTTGTTCCACACATATGTACACAAATAATTAATGCAATACATTGTTCATCACAAAGCATTTATATCGATGTATGTATGAACGGTTACCTCCACTTATAGTGTTTGTCAAGTTTTTGAACGGACTACGACCACCATTATTATTCAACTGGTCCATGGAAGACTGGTGTGGTAGGGAATACAACCACTTATTATTAAGTCACTCTTTGTCACACTTAGCTTCGACGAAGCTTGTTGCTGATGATGATGCCTGAAAGACCAAATTTTTTATTTTTTAGCCCTTTTTTTGAAAAAATTTCACAAATATGCCCCTGGAGGTAAGATTTCAAAATCTAGACCCTTAGCTCGGCACCATCGTTGCTGGCACCAAGCTTACACTTCTCGGCGCCATCATTGCTGGCGCCGAGGTCTTGGGCTCGACGCAGACGTGGCGGTGACTTGGCAGGCAGCTCGGCGTCGTAGATCCTGGCGTCGTAGATCTTGGTGCCGAGCTTGGCACCAGGATCTATGGCACCAAGGTGGTGTTTTAACCCTACCCCCAACCTTCCTGCCCGAGCCTTCTTCCTCTTCTTTCTCCTCCCTCTCGGGTTTTTTCTCTCCCCACTTCGCCCTACCTCACGAATCGGCATATTTGACCTTGGAAACTTTGATTTGATCCATAGATCTTCGAGAGTAAGGTATCCTCGCTCCCCTCCTAGATTTTTTTGCATCAATTCAGTATATATTAGTAGGATTTTTCAACCTAAGAATCATCATTACTTAGGGTTTCATGTAATTTTTAATATTTATATTATACAACCGTAGGATGCCAAGGCGTGGAAAAGCTAGCAAACCAAGGTATCCGCAGCGCATGTTGTTATGTTATGGGTTCATTGTTGTGCATCAAATGGGAAACCCTAGGTTTAGGGTTTAATGTTAATTGCTTTCGGTTCTTAGAACGAAATTGGTTGTATTTATAGGTTGAGAGGAGGAATGGAGGCCTCTCAATGTGCCATGTCAGCGATCCGTGTGCCTCGTCACCTTAGCGCTTGGATCAAACAGTCATAAGATGGATGGTGGAGATGGAGTGGAGTTGTGCTTCCTTGCATTGTCTGAAAAGCCTAGATTCATTCACTATTACTGAAAAGCCTAGATTATCTGCAAAGTGTTTGTACGATATGATTGGACTATACACGTTCTAATGAATTTACATTTAATCTGTGTACTACATTTGTTCCTTTTTAGCAGTGTAGTATAATTAATGATTCACGAAAAAAACACAAGAGTTTCTCTTGTTTTAGGAGCATCCATAGTTACAAACAGAGACATCATTATATAATACAAACATTTAATCTTCCAAAGAGCACAATAGAACCACATCAAACATCACAATTGAAAGGTCCTAATGGCTAGAGGGGGGTGAATAGCCTAATAAAAAATTCTACAACAACACTTAACAAAATGGTTAGACAATTATGAGACGAAGCAAGAGTTGCGCTAGCCTACTCAAAATGCAAGCCACCTACCAGAATTCTAGTTTAGATAGTATCTATTCACACAATAGCTATGACACTACCCTATGTTAGTGTGCTCTCAAAGGCTAACTAAAGAGTCACACCAACCAACCAACCAAGCTCTCACAACTAACTACACTAAAGAGCTTGACAACTAGTTTGCGGTAATGTAAAGAGAGTGATCAAGAAAGTTATACCGCCATGTAGATGAAGGAACCAATCAATCACAAGAGTGAATAACAATGGAGACCAATCACCTCGGAATCAAGGATGAACACAATAATTTTTTACCGAGGTTCACTTGCTTGCCGGCAAGCTACTCCTTGTTGTGGCGATTCACTTACTTGGAGGTTCACGCGCTAATTGGCATCACATGCCAAACCCTCAATAGGGTGCCGCACAACCAACACAAGATGAGAATTACACAAGCCATGAGTAATTCACTAAAGTACCTTTTGGCTCTCCACCGAGGAAATGTCAAGAACCCCTCACAATCACCACGATCGGAGCCGGAGACAATCACCACCCTCCGCTCGATGATCCTCGCTGCTCCAAGCCGTCTAGATGGCGGCAACCACCAAGAGTAACAAGCGAATCCTGCAATGAAACACGAACACCAAGTGCCTCTATGTGCAAACACTCAAGCAATGCACTTGGATTCTCTCCCAATCTCACAAAGATGATGAATCAAAGATGGAGATGAGTGGGAGGGCTTTGGCTAAGCTCACAAGGTTGCTATGTCAATGCAAATGGCCAAGAGTGTGAGCTTGAACCGGCCATGGGGCTTAAATAGAAGCCCCCACGAAATAGAGCCGTTGTACCCCTTCACTGGGTAAAACGCGGGGTGACCGGACGCACCGGTCGGATCAACCGGACGGCCCTCAGCGTCCAGTCACATGATACACGCCATGTGTCCCCTGCTTCAAATACTGTTCGTTAGATTTCAACGGTCGTCTGCTGACCGGACGTAGCGCACAAACTGACCGGACGCTCAGCCTCCAACGTCCGGTCGTTTCCAGTAAGGTTCTAGAAACGAATTTCTTCGACCGGACGCGTCCGATCATGCTTGACCAGACCCTGCCAGCGTCCGGTCAGTTACCCTGACCACTGTGCTACCATGTCAGCTAGGACCGGATGCAGCCTTTCAGCATCCGGTCAGTCCGAGACCCAGCGTCCGGTTGTTTGACCGAAGCTGGCGTCTACGCTGTCACGTTTGACCGGACGTGCCGGTCCTTCTATGAACAGCGTCCGGTTACCTTGTGACCAGCGTGACTAACTCCTTTTCACTTCTATCTTCTTCACCCTTGCTCAAATGTGCCAACCACCAAGTGTATCACCTTGTGCACATGTGTTAGCATATTTTCACAAATATTTTCAAGGTTGTTTGCATTCCACTAGATCCTAAATGCATATGCAATGAGTTAGAGCATCTAGTGGCACTTTGATAACCGCATTCCGATACGAGTTTCACCCCTCTTAATAGTACAGCTATCAAACCTAAATGTGATCACACTCTCTAAGTGTCTTGATCACCAAAATAAAATAGCTCCTACAAAATATACCTTTGCCTTGAGCTTTTTATTTTTCTCTTTCTTCTTTCCAAGTCGAAGCACTTGATCATCACCATGCCATCATCATCATCATGCTATGATCTTCATTTACTTCACCACTTGGAGTGTGCTACCTATCTCATGATCACTTGATAAACTAGGTTAGCACTTAGGGTTTCATCAATTCACCAAAACCAAACTAGAGCTTTCAATCTCCCCCTTTTTAGTAATTGATGACAACCCTTATACAAAGATATGAATTAAAATTCAATTGAATCCATGTTGCTTGTCCAAGCATATTTACCATGTGTAAAAGGATATGAACAAGTTTCATGAACTCCATATGGTAGCAATTGCTCCCCCTACATATGTGCTAAGAGTTTGGATTGTAGCTTGCACATATGATTAGATAGGAAATATAGGAGATAATGTCTACCAAATGATGCTAAGGTATAAGAGATGGACCTTTGAAGCGTGATACCAATCGGAGTGCACCATTATACTATTCTTAGCATCATGGTTAGCTTAGATACCATTTAAAATCTTTGATAGCTAGATACCACTTGTAAAGCTTTGTAAAAGATACTACTTGAAAATCTATTTGGAATAGATATCACTAGATAATACTTGGAAATGATACCACTTGTGAATAAACCTATGCATGCTAGATTTTCATTTCATCATTCAAGTTTACAACTATCATTCATCACACAAGCATGGATATTTAAATTAAAACTTGTGTTATGCAAGCAAACATATGAAATGCACATTCAAATGCACCATACAAGTTTATGAGCTTGCTCCCCCTACTTGTGTGCTTAAGATTTTAATTGATCCCTATTTTAATTGATCCCTTTCCTTTGTCATATCTCTCCCCCTATGTGAAATTCTCCCCCTTTCACTATCTTTGTACACTATTCTCCCCCCCTTTGTCATCAATGACCACAAAGATTCAAAAATGTAGATAATACCATTTGTAGGGTCGATATTATCAATGTCAATCAATGGGGTGAGGATCATATTCTCAAATTTGGTTCAAACTAGATTAGTTGCCAAAGATATTGAACTCTGTTTGATCCAAGGACAAGCTTCTTCACACCTCTAAATAAGGGTTATCTTGTACCATGTTGAGTTAAACACTTAAAGCTCATTTTCTAGATTAAACACTAGGTTTGCAAGCCCACAAACATGTCATATGCTACCACTAGATCAAGTCAAGCATAGAAGCGATAGTGATACCATACAAACATCAAATTCATTTGATTTTCATAAATGAGCCTAATAAAATGGAGAAATGACTAGATGCACTAAACGTGTCCTTAGCAAGGATGTATGCCATGCCAATCAACTTTTACCTTGGATTGCTCGAAGGAGAGGCATGTCATATAAGTGGGGGGTGCATCAACACATATTTGAGAAATCCAATATGTTCAACTCATTCTTAAGCTTGCAAAACCTTTTCTCATCCAATGGCTTGGTGAATATATCGGCAAGTTGATCTTCGGTGCCTACACTCTCAATGCAAATGTCCCCTTTTTGTTGGTGATCTCTTTTAAAATGGTGGCGGACATCAATGTGCTTTATTCTTGCATGTTGAACCGGATTGTTTGTTAGCTTGATTGCACTCTCATTGTCACATAGCAATGGCACTTTCATGAACTTGATTCCAAAGTCATTCAAGGTGGCCTTCATCCAAAGAATTTGTGCACAACAACTACCGACGGATATGTATTTGGCTTTGGCGGTTGATAATGCAACACTATTTTGCTTCTTTGATGACCATGAAACAAGTGATCTTCCCAACAATTGACATATGCCCGAGGTGCTCTTCCTTTCAACCTTGCATCCCGCATAATCCGAGTCGGAGTAACCAACTAGCTCAAACTATCCAAGTTACCACAATATTCTCTTTGTAGCCTTCAAATGACTTTCTCTTGGTGAGGCTCGAAATCTTGCACACATGCATACACTAAACATGACATCCGGCCTTGATGCGGTCACATAAAGTAGGCTTCTAATTATAGACCGATACGATTTTTGATCCACCATGTTGCCACTTGCATCACTATCCAAGTTACCATTTGTTTCCATTGGTGTGCTAATGACTTTGCTATCACTCATGCCAAACTTCTTGATCATGTCCTTGATATACTTGCCTTGACTCACAAAAGTACCATTCTTTAATTGCTTGATTTGAAGACCAAGGAAGTAACTTAACTCTCCAATCATGGACATCTCAAACTCTTTAGCCATCATCTTTCCAAACTCATCACAAAAGTCTTGATTGGTTGATCCAAATATGATGTCATCAACATAGATTTGCAATACAAATAGATCTTTTCCAATCTTCTTGATGAAAAGAGTGGTGTCAACCTTGCCCATTATGAACCCTTTAGAGAGTAGGAAGTCTCTCAATCTCTCATACCATGCTCTAGGTGCTTGCTTCAAGCCATACAATGCCTTCTTCAACTTGTACACATGGTTGGGCTTCTTATCATCTTCAAAACTAGGAGGTTGCTCAACATATACTTCTTCATTGATGTAACTATTGAGAAATGCACTCTTAACATCCATTTGATAGAGCTTGATGTTGTGGGCACAAGCATACGCTAGCAAGATTCTAATTGCTTCCAATCTAGCAACCGGGGCATATGTTTCTCCAAAGTCAAGACCTTCAACTTGTGTATAGCCTTGTGCTACCAATCTTGCTTTGTTCCTTACTACTATCCCATCTTGATCTTGCTTGTTTCTAAAGACCCATTTGGTTCCAATCACATTGTGTCCCTTTGGTCTCTCTACTAATTCCCAAACTTGATTTCTTGTGAAGTTATTCAATTCTTCATGCATAGCATTCACCCAATCAACATCCTTCAATGCTTCATCTATCTTTTTTGGTTCAATGGATGACACAAATGAGAAGTGCTCACAAAATGAAGCCAATCTTGATCTTGTTTGAATACCTCTTGAAATATCACCAATGATAGTGTCCAATGGATGATCCCTTGCAACATTTGTTGGTTGGAGCAATGGAACTTGATTGCTTGCACTTGCATGATCATTGGGTTGAGATGATGTACTAGCTACTTGATCTTGTTCATTGTCATGAGAGCCACTTGTACTAGCTTGATTTGTATCATCTTGCACATTTGAGTTAGAGAGCACTTGCACTTGATTATCTTCATCATCATTCATTTGCCTAGGTCTCAATTCACCAACATCCATGTTCTTCATGGCATTTGAAAGTTGAATGCCTCTAACATCTTCCAAGTTCTCATTCTCTACTTGTGAACCCTTGGTTTCATCAAATTCAACATCATGAACTTCCTCAAGAGTACCACTATCCAAATTCCAAACTCTATATGATTTGCTTGTAGTGGAATAACCAAGTAGGAATCATTCATCACATTTATTGTCAAACTTGCCTAATCTAGTGCCTTTCTTCAAGATATAGCATTTGCAACCAAAGACCCAAAAATATGCAATGTTGGGCTTTCTACCATTCAAGAGCTCATATGGTGTCTTCTCTTTTAATGGGTGACAATAGAGGCGGTTGCTACAATAGCAAGCCATGTTGATAGCTTCGGCCCAAAAAGATTGATTCACATTGTACTCACTAAGCATAGACCTTGCCATATCAATAAGTGTTCTATTCTTTCTCTCAACAAGGCCATTTGATTGAGGTGTGTACTTGGCCGAGAATTGATGTCTAATTTCAAATTCATCACACAACTCATCAATTCTAGTATTCTTGAACTCACTACCATTGTCACTTCTAACTCTCTTGATGGTTGTTTCAAACTCATTGTGAATGACCTTGACAAATGATTTGAATGTTGTAAACACATCACTTTTGTCCACTAGAAAGAATACCCAAGTGTATCTAGTGTAGTCATCCACTATCACAAAGCCATATTTGTTACCACCAATGCTAGTGTATTGTGTTGGCCCAAACAAATCTATGTGCAATAACTCAAATGCTTTACTAGTGCTCATCATGCTTTTATTAGCATGGGTGTTTCCAACTTGTTTTCTGACTTGAAAAGAGCTACAAAGCTTATCCTTTTCAAACACAACATCTTTCAAGCCTCTAACCAAGTCATGCTTAACCAATCTATTCAATTGTTTCATTCCAACATGACCAAGCCTTCTATGCCATAACCAACCCATACTAGATTTAGTGAACAAGCATGTAGATAATCTAGCTTCACTAGCATTGAAATAAACCAAGTATAGATTCTCATATCTAAAGCCTTTGAAGATTAAATTAGAGCCATCTACACTTATGATCTCTACATCATCTACTCCAAATATGTATTTGAATCTAAGATCACACAATTGAGCCACGGATAGCAAATTGAAATTCAAGCTCTCTACTAACAACACATTGGATATGCTCATGTCATTGGATATTGCAATCTTACCAAGCACTTTGACCTTGCCTTTGCCATTGTCACCAAATGTGATACTATCATAACCATCATTGCCATTGGTGTTGATTGAGTTGAACATTCTTGCATCACCGGTCATGTGTTGAGTGCACCCACTATCAAGAAACCAATGCCTTTCTTTGGCTTTGTAATTGACCCACAAAAGAAGATCAATTCCTTTTAGGTACCCAAACTTGCTTGGGTCCTTGAAGGTTAGTCACTAAGCTCTTTGGTACCCAAATGGCTTTCTTCTTTGAGCCCATCCATGGTTTACCAATGAACTTAGCCTTCACACCATTTGTACCCTTAGTAAGCATATAGCATGAATCAAGCTTAAGGGAGGATACATTAGCATTTTTGCTCTTGTTGGTGCATTCATGCTCTTTATGACCCACTTGCTTGCAACTAATGCAAAACCGACCATTGTTCTTCACAAAACTAGTCTTGTGAGGAGCAAAGGTCACCTTGCCTTTCTTAGGGGTATAGCCCAATCCCTCTTTGTAGAGAGAAGCTCTTTGGCTACCGAAGCACATAAGCAAGCGGTCCTCACCACCACAGGCCTTGGCCAAAGTGTGAGTGAGTTTGTTAACCTCCTTCTTGAGATTCTCATTCTCAACCACTAGTGAGGCATCACAAGTGAGACTATCACCACTAGATGAGGTGGAAGTGGAAGTACTACAAGAAGGGTTAGTGGGAGGAACAATGATAGGCATAGATAGTGATTCATCAATTATATTACAAGTTAAACCTACATTGCAAGTTTCAACATGCTTCTTTTTATTTTGCTCATCAAGCAAAGAGGAATGAGTCATTTCAAGCTTTTTGTGAGCTTTGCCAAGCTTCTCATTGGCTTCCTCTAGCCTCTCATGAGATGCATTGAGCTCATCAAAGGCTTGCTTAAGGGCTTTTAGTTCCTTATGCAAGCTTTTGCATTCCCTTCTCTTGATGTCAAAGTGTTCTCTATCATCTTCTAGCATGTCAAATAATTCATCCTTAGTAGGTTCATCATCATCACTATCACTATCATTTTCATTTTCATTATCATCATCATGTTCTTCATCACTTTCATCATCACAAGTTTGTACCTTAGTGGCCTTAGCCATGAAGCATGATGAAGAGTCAAAGAGAGAAGGCTTCTCATTGATAGCAATGCTTGCAAGAACCTTCTTCTTGGTGGTCTTGTTATCATCACTATCGTCATCATCATCACTTGAGGAAGCATCACTATCCCAAGTGACCACATATGAACCACCCTTCTTCTTGAAGGTCATCTTGTCCTTCTCTTTCTTTTCCTTCTTGTCCTTCTTCTTCTTCTTGTCATCATTATTGTCGCTATTGTATGGACATTGAGCAACAAGATGATCTTTGCTTCCACACTTGAAGCACCTTCTTGACTCTTCTTTGTTCTTAGATGAAGACTTCTTTCTTCTAGCACGGTAGCCCTTCTTCACCATGAACTTGCCAAATCTCTTGACAAAGAGAGCCATCTTCTCATCATCATCATCATCCCATGAATCATCTTCTTCACTAGATGTTTCTTCCTTAGCTTTGCCCTTGGATGATGTGGCCTTGAATGCCACACTCTTCTTCTTCTCATCCTTCTTCTCATCTTTCTTCTCCTTCTTTTCTTCCTTCTCATCTTCATCTCTATATGTATCATCGTTCATGATGTCTCCCAACACTTGGTTTGGTGTCATGGTGTCCAAACCACTCCTTACTAGAATAGTGACCAATGTGCCAAATCTTGAAGGTAAGCATCTCAAGAACTTGTGAGAGAAGTCCTTGTCCTTCACCTCTTCTTCAAGTGCTTTGAGACCATTGACAAGCACTTGAAGCCTATGAAACATCTCCGGCACACTCTCATCCTCCATCTTGAAGCTTGCAAATTTCTCTTTGAGAATATATGCCTTTGCACCATTCATGGTTTGAGTGCCCTCAAATGATTCTTCCAACTTCTTCCATGCCTTATGAGCTCTCTCAATGTTCTTGATTTGCTCAAATGTTCTTTCATCCAAAGCATCATGGATGGCACTAAGAGCAATGTCATTATTTTGGAGTAGTATTTCTTCAGCGGTGGTGGGAGCCTCTTCATCTTCAATCTCAATCTTTGTCTCTACCACCTTCCAAACCTTCCTATTGATTGACTTGATATAAGTTGTCATCTTAGCCTTCCAATAGGGATAGTTGGAGCCATCAAATTGGGGTGGCTTCTTTGTGTTGTTGATTTGAGCCATTTTTACACCGAAGGTTGTTAAGCCTCAAATCACGGTGACCTCGGCTCTAATACCACTTGAAAGGACCTAATGGCTAGAGGGGGGTGAATAGCCTAATAAAAATTTCTACAACAACACTTAACAAAATGGTTAGACAATTATGAGGCGAAGCAAGAGTTGCGCTAGCCTACTCAAAATGCAAGCCACTTACCACAATTCTAGTTTAGATAGTATCTATTCACACAATAGCTATGACACTACCCTATGTTAGTGTGCTCTCAAAGGCTAACTAAAGAGTCACACCAACCAACCAAGCAAGCTCTCACAACTAACTACACTAAAGAGCTTGACAACTAGTTTGTGGTAATGTAAAGAGAGTGATCAAGAAAGTTATACCACCGTGTAGATGAAGGAACCAATCAATCACAAGAGTGAATAACAATGGAGACCAATCACCTTGGAATCAAAGGATGAACACAATGATTTTTTACCGAGGTTCACTTGCTTGTCGGCAAGCTACTCCTCGTTGTGGCGATTCACTCACTTGGAGGTTCACGCGCTAATTGGCATCACACGCAAAACCCTCAATAGGGTGCCGCACAACCAACACAAGATGAGGATCACACAAGCCACGAGCAATTCACTAAAGTACCTTTTGGCTCTCTGCCGAGGAAAGGTCAAGAACCCCTCACAATCACCATAATCGGAGCCAGAGACAATCACCACCCTCCGCTCGACGATCCTCGCTGCTCCAAGCCATCTAGGTGGCGGCAACCACCAAGAGTAACAAGCGAATCCTGTAGCGAAACACGAACACCAAGTGCATCTAGATGCAAACACTCAAGCAATGCACTTGGATTCTCTCCCAATCTCACAAAGATGATGAATCAATGATGGAGATGAGTGGGAGGGCTTTGGCTAAGCTCACAAGGTTGCTATGTCAATGCAAATGGTCAAGAGTGTGAGCTTGAACCGGCCATGGGGCTTAAATAGAAGCCCCCACGAAATAGAGCCGTTGTACCCCTTTACCGGGTAAAACGCAGGGTGACCGGACGCTCCAGTCGGATCGACCGGACACTGGCCCTCAGCGTCCGGTCACGTGATACACGCCACGTGTCCCCTGCTTCAAATACTATTCATCAGATTTCAACGGTCGTCTGCTGACCAAACGCAGCGCACAAACTGACCGGACGCTCAGCCTCCAACTTCCGATCATGCTTGACCGGACCCTGCTAGTGTCCGGTCAGTTACCCTGACCACTGTGCTGCCATGTCAGCTAGGACCGGACATAGCCTTTCAGCGTCTGGTCAGTCCAAGACCCAACGTCTGGTTGTTTGACCGAAGCTGGCGTCTACGCTGTCACGTTTGACCAGACGTGCCGGTCCTTCTGTGAATAGCGTCCGGTCACCTTGTGACCAGCGTGACTAACTCCTTTTCACTTATATCTTTTCACCCTTGCTCAAATGTGCCAACCACCAAGTGTATCACCTTGTGCACATATGTTAGCATATTTTCACAAACATTTTCAAGGGTGTTAGCATTCCACTAGATCCTAAATGCATATGCAATGAGTTAGAGCATCTAGTGGCACTTTGATAACTGCATTCCGATACGAGTTTCACCCCTCTTAATAGTACGGCTATCAAACCTAAATGTGATCACACTCTCTAAGTGTCTTGATCACCAAAACAAAATAGCTCCTACAAAATATACCTTTGCCTTGAGCTTTTTGTTTTTCTCTTTCTTCTTTCCATGTCGAAGCACTTGATCATCACCATGCCATCACCATCATCATGCTATGATCTTCATTTACTTCACCACTTGGAGTGTGCTACCTATCTCATGATCACTTGATAAACTAGGTTAGCACTTAGGGTTTCATCAATTCACTAAAACCAAACTAGAGCTTTCAACAATCAACATAACATGTCCTGCATAGTCCAAATAGTCCACAATGTCCATACAGTCCTAAATAGTTATAGGAAAGTGACTACAAAATCCATAATAGTACATACTAACATCTACCACAAACCCTCACTGCCTCCTAGTCTTACCCTTACCCTTGTGACCAAGAGCGCTGGTACCTAGAGTGTAAGGGTCAGGTGGATGGCGTCGCCTAGTACCTAGAGGCTATGTAGGCTGAGTTATGGGAGCGTCCTATTGCTGAGAGGGGCCAAGCTCCTCATGCCAGAGCCAGGAGATTAGAACTCCAGAAGTGCGAGTCTCTTGCTCGCCAACCTCATGCCCAAGGAAGGCCTCTACTTGTGCTCTCTAGCCTTCTGACCTATACTCCCCAGTGACTGCGTTGCCGTGAATCCTTAGGCCTAGCATCTTCTGACAGTCCTGGAGCGTGACTGTCATCTCTTCGAAAGGTAGGTGGAAGCTATGAGTCTCCGGCCACCACCTACATTTTAGATAAAGCAAGATTACATGTCAAAAAGGCAAGCACATGAACAAATGGCCATGAATGGAGGCAATGATTGAAGATAATACCTGTCAACCAACGTAGTTATGGCTGCTGAGTTGAACTTGGGCAATCCACGATGAACCTGAAAAGAGATGACATCTAGGTCAGCTCTTTGCAGGAAAGGAGTGTACATGTCGTTGTACTGCATGTCCAAGAACTCATTGTGGGTTCTAGGATGAAGGAGCGGAAGGTCCTGCATGGAATAAAGCATAGTCTCCCATTACTTCACGGACACATGTACGTCAAAGGAACCAACTTGTTGTTCGCATCATAGGATATGGCTATAAGAAGTGTGCCTTGGTATTTGCCAATCAAGAACGTACCATCAATGGAGAAGATGGGACGACAGTGCCTAAAGGCCTAGACACACTGAGGGAAGCACCAGAAAGCACGGAAGAATATCTGCCTCCCATCCTTCCATGCATTTGGTTTTGGGATGTACTCATAATGCATGCATAGATTCACCGCTTTGATTGCATTGAAAAGTACTAGCAGCTGCTCATACCCATCCTCCTAGTCCCCATATATCATCTTCCATGCTCGCTGCTTAGCCCTCCAAGTTTTACCATAAGTTATCACATAACCTCCATACAACACCTCAACGGTCCTGATAATTGTCCTAACCTTCATGTTGGGTTCTCCCTGCAATATTCCCATCAACCGCTTGGCAATGAGGGTAGATGTCAACTGCCGATGCCTCAGTGTCAGCACATGGTCAGCACAATTATGTGGCCTGACAACTTTTGTGATCTTCCACTTTTCAGTGACCTTTTACTTCCTTGCACAAACCCTCCATGGGCAGCGTTCCTTGTCGCACACAACTGTGTAATGGCGCTCCGCATATGAATGCAAGACCTTGTAAGGTCTCTTTCATATCACTGCAAACACCTGCAACCACCTCTTCAATGTAGGGAGGTCCTTGAATACCCTCCCATTCTCAATTACCATATTAGGGCCGGCCTCAGGAGCTTCTAGGAGCTCATCATCATGTCCTTCTGCACACGCCTTATCAGAATGAGCAAGATCACTGAACTCGTGAACTCTTGGATCACGGCGGCTGGGAAAGATACGCCTCAACATCTCAACATCACTCTCTGTCAGCTCTCCAAAAGGGCGATCATCATCAGAATCAAGAGCCCTTGCCATCTCATATAGCTCTGAATCATTCATAATTTCAACACTATTGGAGCCACGGAATCCATCTCCACAGAGCATTTGCGCAGCAACAGTGGGCATATCCACATTGTCAGGAATGTCTACTGCAACATAAGTAGAAAAATGAGGAAAGAATAAAATATTGGATGTAAGGAATGGGGTAAGCTCCCAATAACCATGTGGATAAGACACTTACTCGGATGATTCTGTGTCAAAGGGATCTCATGAGGAGGATCTACCACAACATCTTGAGTCTGACAAGCATCTCCAACTAGCTCATTGGGGGTAGATTGAGCATCGGGAACCGTAGGTGCAACCTTCACATCCATATCAGGTTCTAGGAAGGGAGGGTCGAAGTGTGTCTATTGACCCATTGGTGGGGAAAACCCATGAGGGATGGGATCAACTAACACCCGACGCACAACCACATCCAAACATTGCAGCTGGCTCTTCATAGTCGATCTCACATAGTTCTCCCACTGATCCGCACATCCAATTGGGATCATTCGCCTAAGGATGTTGGGAGGAGAACCTAGGTACAGTACACCCTCAACTACAATGCCATCATCATCATCATCGCCAAGGCAATGCAGCTCCTCCTGAGCCCTTGCAACCATCTCACTAAATGATGGCTTCTCATTGAATAGCATAGGCACGCTTTGCATGTCAACAAACTCAATATATCCATAGCGATCGCTTTCAACGGTGCCTCCATGATATATGGTCACTAGGTTGTCCATCTATTTCAAACACGTAACCAAACACATGTCCTTTAGTCCAAATTAGACAATAGATAGTACCTAACAAGTACTTTCTAACTACAAACGATAGATAGTACCTAACAAGTACTTTCTAACTACAAACTAAGTAAATAAGATAATAACTACATACATAGATACAATGTACTCACTAAATAGCTAGATCCTATTTAGTTAACTAAATATATAACTACCTATCTAAGTAGCTATCTAACTATATCTATGTACCTATGTATCTATGTTTCTATCTATCTACATATCTATCTCACTAGATCACTAAC
This sequence comes from Miscanthus lutarioriparius, assembly GCA_904845875.1. Taxonomy (NCBI): domain Eukaryota; kingdom Viridiplantae; phylum Streptophyta; class Magnoliopsida; order Poales; family Poaceae; genus Miscanthus; species Miscanthus lutarioriparius. The sequence continues at coordinate 76,266 of CAJGYO010000067.1, forward strand.
TAAATCAATTACCTGAGTCATCACATTAACTAGTAAATAACAAATGCCAAAACTACTACACTACAATCAAAGCTAACTAAGTACGTACATTGCAAATTCACAATTTTTACCTGTCCGACGATGGAGTCGTGGACGTCAATGGAGTCGCAGCGGATGCCAGGCGTGGGTGAGGCCGACGAGCCGGGCCAGCGGTGGCACGGCCGAGCGCAGCAGGTGCTGGGGCCGGCGGTGGTGCGGCTGAGGCCGGCGGTGGCAAGCGGCGGGTGCGGGATGCCCGGTGCTCCACGTGGTGAGGCCGGCATGGTGGGCACGGGCGGCACGGTGGGCGCCCGGCATGGCGGGGGCGGGCGTGGTGCGGCCACGGCACAGTCACGGCATGGCGGGCATGGCCCCGGCACAGCGTGGCTCGGGCAAGGCTGCCGCGGGCACGGGCAGCACGTCGGGCAAGGTCAGGCGTAGGCGGCAAGGCACGGCGGGCGGGCGTGGGCGGCACGGCGCGGGCATGGGGTCCGGTGCGGGCACGGCGCAGGCGCTGTGGCCGCCGCAGCCACGGCCGAGGGCGCTGGGAAGGGCGCGGGCGAGCTCACATGGGTGTGGGCAGCCGAGCGCTGGCGAGGGCGAGGGCACGCGGGCGTGGATGGCCAGGGGCGGGAGAGGGCACGGGCAGTGGCGGCGGCGGCGGTGCGCTGCTCGGGCAGGTGCTGGCAGTGCGAGAGAGAGAGAGAGGGAGAGGAAGAGAGAAAGGATTGGGGCCCATACGTAAGACAAGCTTGGCGCCAGTAACCACGGCGCCAGGCTTGGCGCCGAGCTGCCTGCCAAGTCACCGCCACGTCAGCGTCGAGCCCAAGAGCTCGGCGCCAGCAACGATGGCGTCAAGACGTGTAAGCTCGGCGCCAGCAATGATGGCATCGAGCTAAGGGTCCAGATTTTGAAATCATACCTCTAGGGGCATATTTGTGAAAAAAAAATAAAAAAAAAGGCTAAAAAAATCGGCCTGAAAGACAGGGTGTTAGGGCAAACAATTATCGCTCTCACCATAGAAGTACAAAATACACAAAAAATCATGTAAATACGAAAAGGTAGGTGGTATTCGCTAATCGCTACAGGTTATACTGCTAAATCTCCCACTGCACTTCAATGTCCAGACCCTTCAGCGACGTTTGGGCTATTTGGGTTTAGGTTAAGCTTTTTTTGTCATGGGACCCACAGCTTGTAATAAATAAATAAAATTTAAAATAAAACATCCTTATCTTCATCCTCTCCGGTCAGCTCTTTCGTCACAAATCGGTAGATGCAGACGCATCTCTTTCCTCTGTCCTGCTCCGCTAGAGCAGGAAGCAAGAAGCTTGCCTCCTCCATCCTGCTTGTCGTAGCAGCAAGCAAGAAGCCTTGCTCTATCAGCTTCGCGCGGGGCGTGCGACCTGCAGCGTCGGTGGCCCCCGTGGTGGCTTGGGCGTTCTCCCGCGGACAGAGCTCCACGGCCTTCTCCATGTGGCGTGGCCTCCTGGACTTGGCGTGGTGCGAACGGAGGTAAGTGACCTTCTCCGCTCGGCGCGGCGCGGACGAAGCTCGGAGTGAGGGCCTTGGCACGGGATAGGCGCGGGTGGTGCGAAATCGAGGGAGTCGAATCTAGCCAGTTGTACGGTACATCGCCACAGTCGAGTGTAGTCCTCGATCCATTGGAGCATCGCGCAGCTTCCTGCTGCTCCTCGATAGCAGCGACTTACTCAGCTCCGATCAGCAAGGAGGCACACAAAAATGGTACCAGCCCGATCTTGTTTCATTTGGCATTTACCATCAATGGCACCAATGCTAACTTTCTAGCTTGTTTCGATAAGTTTTTGGTGTATGACTCAGAAGTTGCTAACTGGATCTTGTAAGCGTTCTAGGACAGCAACTGTCTTCTTGGACAAGCCAGTTTTGAGTGGCCGGGCTCGCCGGATTCGAGTGGCTAGTCTCGATTTGGTGTGGTTGGAGTGTGTGAGTGAGGGGCAACTTCTTTTTGTTATTTCCTAAAACTGAATTAGCAAATTCTTTTTGTTATTTCCTGAAACTAAGTTAGCAATCCTTTTGTTATTTCCTGGACAAGAATGCTTCATTGTAAAAAAAAAGGTTTTCCTGGAATTGCTGCCGTGATCTAAATATGTATGGCTGTTTTCCAGCTTACTTGCATTACCTAATAGCTGCAGCATCAAAATAGCCTAGAAGCACACAAAAATAAATGTAGTTGTCATTCTTTGTGCAAAGTTATGTACTCATGTGCTCAACATAGCAGGCGCCGCAGCGGTGACCGCAGCAGCTCTCGATGCTCTAGGCTGCCATGTACAGCATGTGCCAAAGGATTAGCAGCAGCGAGAACAAGCATGTGGTGCGTGGGAACCCATCATCGAGTGCCAAAAGGTGTCCGCCAGCGTGGATAGTGGCTCCACGTTCTACTCCGACCCCAACCTCAAATCCGCCTGCTTTGTCTTCCTGGTCACCCCATCTCCTCTATTGTCCTTGCTATCTTGGCATTGATATTCCTGACTACACGATTCGCCCAACCAGATGTATGTTGCTTTGCTATTTTGTCAATGTGGATCTACTTTCATCCAATTTTTCCATGATGGTTTGATTCAATTTTTGTATTTTCATTATCTCAACCATGGCCATTATGTCATTTATCTGAAATGCTTGAAGTATATGTTTTCCTATATTGTCTTAGTCTAAAAGTTATTGAGAATGCTCATTATTTAGACAAGTCAGGCAAGTTGTAGTTTTGCTGCAGTGGGATTCACCTACATTTCAGATAAATCATAAATGTCAATTTGTAACCGTTTGTCTATAGTCAGGCAAGTTGCAGTTTTGCTACGGCAGGATTCACCTACATTTGAAACAAATCATTGATGCCAATTTGTAACGGTTTGTCTATACATTTGGCGTGTCTGGTTGCAAAATCAATAATGAAAATGCATATTGCAAACTCATATGGACTTGGGGGGCAGGCTGGAAATTGTTGGCACTCTCTTTAAGTTATTTGACTGTACAATATGTCTTGCAAAAAAAAGAGAGAAAATTCTTGTATCTTTATTTAATCTCTTTGGTTCACCAACTAAATTTCCTACGTGCAGATTCAAGTACAGGTTTTGCATTGCAATGTTAATTTTTCCAAAGATAGGTCGATAATACAACAAATAGAAACTACAAGACATTTGGTGACTTCTATATCTTAGCATTCTAAATAGCAGGGGGGAAAAAGAAATTCTACAACTATACATAGCCTTGTAACATCAATGAAAATACAGCAAATAGAAACTACAAGACATTTGGTGACTTCTATATCTTAGCATAGCCTTGTAACATCAATGAAAAATTTCATATGCCATTCCCTTTTGTTTTAATGAAACCACTATTGGACTATGAACACATGAAGCTATATATTGGCATTCTGATAGTGCTGCAATTTTCATGGATCCAGTCAGAGTAGTTCTAATCAGCAGAGCTGCATCAAAGTCGACAAATGAATTTGATTGTCACTTGGCAGTGGACAGCGACTTTATAGGGGAGGGGTGAAATCAATTAAGATATGTTGTATTTAACAACCATACATTTCTTATAACTCGTCCTTGGCAGCATGTAAAAAGATTTCTATTTCATGACAATTTGCACTTGGCAGATAATACTTGATCAGTTATTATGACTTGATTTTCGATATCTTGTTTATTTGCCAGGGATGGCCAAGAAAGCCAAGCAACACATCAAAGAGAACTAACGTACCTGGTCTCTCATGGATGGATCGGATAGTCTCGCCCTTGCAGGAAAGAACGGCGATCTCTTCAATGACGACGACCAGAAATGAGTCGTCCCGTCCACATGGATTTAAACAGCAAGATTGTTACCTGATGGATAATCTGACGGAGAATTGGCGCCGGCAACCGTCGGGTGAAGACTGCGGGCACGACCAGGGGAGACTCGTGGGTGGAGAATTGGCGCTGGCAACCAACGCGTGAAGACTATCGGCGCGACCACGTCGGGTGAAGACTGCCGGCACAACCAGGGGAGACTCGCGGGTGGAGAATTGGCGCCGGCAACCGACGCGTGAAGACTACCGGCGTGACCACGTCGGGTTTTTTTTGTTGGTGGCCGTGATCTGATCAGGGGGCCAATGGAGAGGTTTTATTTCTTTTTTTTTTGATGCGCGGGTTGCCTTTGTTGCCGCTATAGTGGACGTGATTGCCGGGTTGCCTATTTTGCTGCTAATGGGACGTGATTGCCGGGAAACACTGTGCGTGGTGAGGTAGAAATTGCCGGAGGCTGCGGTGTCGCATCGTGTACTCGTCCTGCCGGGTAGACGCGGGGTCGCACGACCTATCGTCCTGCCGGGTAGATGTTGACCGTAGGAATTTTTTAGTTGTAGAGATTATAAGAGATGGAGAATCGCTCATGTTTACCTCTGCGCAGCAACCCTGCCATTCAACACCATCTTTTCTGAGAAGTTTTCTCTAGCTACCATCTTATGAGTTTGATCGGTTGCTCATAATTTTAGCTGTATTGATTCTAATATAGGGCACGTTTAGATAAGCTAGAGCTAGTTATTAGCTGGGCTAAAAATTAAGTTAAATTAGTTGAGATTGGCTAGCTAGTTGTCTAACTACTAATTGATGATTTGATTAAAAATTGTCCACCTATTAGTCCTCCGGTTTAGATACACTACGGCTAATTTTAGCTAGCTAGCAAATAGCTCTTGTATCAAACCATCCTATAGGCTAGTCATAACCGATATATCCATATACAATGTGATGCCATTTGGTTTAAGTTGCATAAGCTACATTTGGTTAGCAACATATGTAATATGATTACATTTGTATTAGGTGAAGGGTGCAGCTATCATCCTCCACGTCTCTTTCTCCCTTACCGTTTCATCTCAGTTCTCTTACAAGGATATGCAACCTTTGGATATTGCCATAAAAGTTAAAAATATAGAGCTCATTCCTAATTTTGTTTACATATCGTTTGGACGTCGATATTCAGTCTCAGAATTTGAAATTGGTATTGGCTAGCTGCCTAGCTCCAAGCATAGCTGTTTGGATGGTTAACGATTCGGAATTGGAATTGGATCGCATGACCCACCAGTATCACTATACTTGCAAACTCTCATGTTCAATATTGAGCCACCACCCTCCGATCCGTATTGCTCAGCATTCAACAGCCATCCTGACGCTCCTTCGCCCGATGCACCTCCGCCCCCGACGCCGACCCTCCGCCACCACTCGTTCTCTTATATTTTGCTATAGCCACTTTTAAACTTGGGTTTTTCTTACACTAATTTGCCATCGAATAGTTTCACCATGCATTGGTTTGTGCAACCAAAACTACTTGTAAGCTTATTTATATTAGCAACATTTGAGATTGCATCTTCTATATTCTTTGGTTGTGTTCTCGATTTGCATGTAGAGAGAAGCCTTCGTGGCGAGATCTATCATGTCACACGTGGTTGTTAATCAACGAAACTATGGTGTAGATTAGTCCCATATGCTATAGAGGCCATGGAATGAGTCTTGTGCATCCATGGTGCCTTTATAGCATAGGATGGGACCTGAAGGCACCACCGCACCATGCGCAAGACCCATCTATGGACAGTTCACCGATACATATTCATTGTCACGAAATTTAAGATTCAAACTCAATCTACTAAATTTTTTTCTTCACGAGCAGGGTTTAACCCGTATTTCATTAAGAAGGCAGAAGTTTAAACGTTATAGATCGGCACAATCTCACTAGCGAGACACAGGCAAGATTGACCGTGCAATGAACGAACCAGCAATATTACAAAAAAGGACTATATGGCCATACTGTTACGCGACCAAAGACAAGGATCTCTAGTGGCCTACTCTGACTCTCGGCGGCACGCGCAGATGTTCGCCTACTAGGGAAAAGCACGTGCATTGCCTCCTTCTTCGAGGGCGACAACGGCGGTGCAAACGCCTACCGAACTCTTCAAACGATGCCTCATCAGCAGCTGGGATTTCGACCTCAAAACCCAAACACTTCATCATTACCTTCCTAAATCGCACTTCAAGTTTTTAGGCTCTGAACTTGCTCTTTGCTACAAGGCGTGCACTCCTCTTGGGGACAAATACTTCATATCATCATCACCACCCTCTCCGGGATCTTTGTGATCCAAGCCCGGTATGACGAAAGGATAGGCTGCTGCAACGGCTTCTTGAAAGCGTTGATGAAAGTGTCGATCGGCATGGTTGAGGCTACGCCTCCGGGTGTGACCGCACGCGCGTGCGTCATCCACAAAGCGGCATGATGAGGACAGGCTCAACGATCTCTGACTCAAAATTCATACGAAAATAACAAATTTCAGATGCATATCTATCGAAAGACAAAATTCCTAGAAATTGTGAAAACCTACTATGAAAGCATACTTAGAAGTATTTGTCGTGATAGGTAGGTACCTACAAGACATACAATTTATTTGCATATCCGCTTTTTTGAGTGGACACTTTCTATTTTCTAGCAAACCTCATATATAATACTAATATAATGCCGGTCACAACAAGGGTGTTTTCTTTTCTTGCAACCCTAATTCGGTAATTCCTCAAGTTCATTCTTGGCGGTTGGCAATTTATTGGAACTTCATATACAAAATATTTGGTTGCTCTTGTTTTCCATCAATATTCAAGTAAAAGGTGAGAATTCTGTACTGAATTGGCATTTGATACAACTCGATGTCTAGAATATCCAATATGGCTACGAGCAGGGGTGGATCCAGCATGGGTGCTGGGGGAGATCAAGCCAGCCCCCGCCCCCCCATGGGTGCTGGGGGAGATCAAGCCAACGGGGAGATCACCCCCCCCCCCCCCCCCAGATTTAAACTCTGCATCCGTCCCTAGCTACAAGCATATCTTGAAGAAGAGGTTTAGGACTATCTCTTTCATACATGTTACTTATTATATAAGTTAGTCTTTCCTTTCAAATATATATAGTGCAATGTGCCAATCCCTTTATAGATTGATAAGGGTTGAAAGTATATCTCTTTCTTTCTCCAAAGATAAATGACACGATTGTAATCTATTGGTGGCTACCATCATGATAACGAATTAGCTACTCTCTTACAAACAAACTAAATTGGAGGTTCTGACATGGAAGCAATCGAACAGTTTCAACATATATACAACATAAATATATGATCAATTCTCCTAAATTACACCTTAAGTTCAAGCCCAACGTACGGAGAATGTACCTAGTTCACACTGGTAGAAAACAGAGCTTTACTCCCGGTGGTGAACCCCCTCTAGTCCCGGTTCCCCACCCGGGAGTAAGCATCCGGGACTAAAGGGGAGTCCTTTAGTCCCGGGTCAGGTGGGTAACACCAACCAGGACTAAAGGTCCTCCTAGCTTTAAAAAAAATAATGCCTCCCACCGCTGCGTCCCGTGAGATTCGAACCCAAGACCCCATGCATTGCCTCGCGCGTAGTTTACCACCCCATCTACACAACACATCTAACAATAGATGTGATGCTTCCCTTTTGAACTAACCCATCGGGGGACCTTTAGTTCCGGTTGGTGTTACCAACCGGGACTAAAGGGTCCTTTAGTCCGGGTTGGTGTTACCAACCGGGACTAAAGGGTCTATCTTTAGTCCCGGTTGTTGTTACCAACCGGGACTAAAGGTTGAGGACTTTTAGTCCCGGTTGGTGGCTCCAACCGGGAGTAAAGGTCCACCTTTAGTCCCGGTTGGTGTCTCCAACCGGGACTAAAGGTCCTCTGCCACTGTGCCGAGCGCAGTAGCCGTTGGGCAGGGACCTTTAGTCCTGGTTGGAGACACCAACCAGGACTAAAAGTCTCTCTAGTCCCGGACGCAAAAAATACCTGGACTAGAGCCTATTTTAACATCGGATGAAAAATCTGTTCTCTACTAGTGTCAATTAATGTATGAGCAAGGTCATAATCTATATATCACGATTTTTAACCTCTCGAGTTCCAAGATTGTCCAAAAATGTATTGCAAGTGCATCATTGTGCAACCACAGTTTCAGTCACAATGACCACGGAATATTGCCGCTGCTCATCGCTTCATTCGACTCCGTTGTCATGTACAAACACAGTTGGAGACGAAGCTCCTACTGCTGCAGGGTGTGGCGGCTCCTCCGGGATCATGAAGGGGTCCGGCGCCTCCGCAGTTTGGCGGTCCTTGATGTGGAAACTGGCACTGTTCTTCTCCATTTCCGCGTAATGCAGCCCCTGCAAGATGGCTGGAACACCAGCAGGGTGTTGCACTTGCACTACGCCCTTGTACCCCATCTCCAGGTCGATCTTGTTCCTGGATGTAAACGGCCCGCCATCGACGAACGCCTCCGGCGGTGCCGATGCCGGCAGCTCCACCCATGCCCGGAAATTGTTCATCGACGGCGGCATCCCGGTGCAGAACACCTCGGACACGTTGGCCAGCACGCCCCTGTTGTACGGGTTCTCCTTCTCGTCGTACCGGTACCTGAAGTTCTCGTACGTCGTCTGCACAAACGAATGAACGTCATGAATTGCATGCGCAGCTCGATCAACGTCTCTGAACAACCAAAGCATGAATGTCTCCGCTCCGGCCGGCTCTGACGGATCGGATCGGAGTACGTCACGTACCTGGTTGGTGCTCATGAGGTAGATGTGGAAGACGGTGAGGCCGCCGACGAACCACGCGACGACGAAGGTGTAGACGATGAGCACGAGGGAGAGCGGCTCGCCGGTCATGGACCTCAGCAGCGACCCGCCGTGTCGCGGCCTCTGCGCGGCGATGTTGAGCCAGGACAGCACGAAGACGTAGAGGCACAGGAACGTGGACGTCGAGATGAAGAGGAAGAAGAAGCGGTAGTTGCGCTGCGCGGCGTTCGTCAGTGTCAGCTCAACGCATGCAAAGGATTTTCATTCAGAGCCTGGCAGCCCGGGCGTGGCCGTGACATGCACATACTCACCAGGCCGATGCACTGGCCGACCCAGGGGCAGTGGTGGTCGAACTTCTGGACGCAGTTGTTGCAGATGGAGCAGTGCGACGCCCGCGGCGGCCGGTACAGGAGGCACGTGTCGCAGTACTTCACCCGGACGACGTGGCCCCCTGCGACGGCCACGTCCCTGGTGCGCGGCAGCCGGAGGTGCGGGTTCGCGGCGCTCGTCATCACCCACTCGGTCGACGCCGTGACGACGTCGTCATCAGCGGCGGCGACGGGGTCGCCGTCCCCGTCCCCGTCCCCGCCGCCCTCCGCCTGCTCCGGCGGGCGCGCGTTCCTCGGCACGATCCCCGGGTCCCTGCTCGATGTCAGGAACAGGAACGCCAGATCCTGCGATGCGATGCGATGCAAAGAACGGAGGATTAGCAATCCTGATCGAGAGCCAGTCGGCATGCAGTCGAGTGAGTCAGGCTCACGCTCACCCACCGATAGCCCAAGAAGGATGGTGGAGAGGAGGACCGGCAGGCCGAGCGGTTGCCTCTCCGAGCTGCCGGAGCTGAGCTTGGTGACGCACTGGAAGCACAGGCCGGCCAACGGGCATGCTATCAGGACTGTAGATAGGAAGAGGGAGCCCGCGTCCGGGCCGAAAATCAGCCGCCCGCCAAAGAGGAATTTCTGAAAAACATTCAGGGACTGTAATTCCTTACACTGGCACTATCTGAATCAAGTTGAAAATCCTATGATCGGCGACACCTAAATTCCAAAATTCACAGACATTTTGCAGGAATTAACTGTGATGAAGCAGAGAGGCACCAAGGCTTACATACATTGCTTCCTTTCCAAACCTGGTACAGCCTCCTCCGGTCCGGCGCCCGCTCCCCCATCATCGTCAAGACGTCCACCTCTCACTGTCACGGCCGATCGACCTCGCACAATCAACAAGTAGGCATACGCGGCGGAGCCACGGCGGCGCGCCCCTCCCCAGAATGCTCCGGCCGGCTCCGCGCCGCGTCAGTGCTCGGCCATCAGCACGTCGGCCGGCCGGCGCCGCTGCTGTTGGGCTTCCTCTCTCTCTCTGGAATCCCCTTTTGGATTTGGAGGTTGGAAGTTGGGAACCTACTGCAACCAAGGCTCCTCTTCGTCTCCGTCGTCCGAACCTGATTGGTCTCTACTGATTAGGCAAAGCAATAAGGCGTGGCGGCGACGCGGGAAAAATAATTAATCATCAGGAGGGCTTAACGACCGCTGCCCGGCCGCGTCCGTCGTGCCCGCCTGCATGACGTGACAGGGTGGAGCACCGGCCCGGGCGGCTGGCTGGGCATCGAGGCCCACCTGTCGGCCAGTGCAGGGTGTCGATTCGCGTTTCTGGTTCCTGCTGCACCTACTAATCATGTTCTAATATTCGCTCCACATAGGCAATCACCAATACAGCAATAATAACTACTTAGCTTCCGAATGATACACCAGTACGTACAATATTATTCTTAGAACACGAAATCTCATTCGCTGCATTTTATTTCGATATTGTTTTTAGGATTATTATTTATTATTAGTAATAGTAATAAGGAAGAACAAATAAAGAGGGACGTTTTTATGTATAGTATATCTTTTACCTTTTTTGTTCGTGGCCTCCACGTACGTTTGTAGCCAGCAAAAACACAAAACTAGGAGTACGACTTTGTCAAAAAAAAAAACTAGGAGTACGTGACAACATGTCTTCGTCTCTTGTCTTGATTACCTGCTGTTGTGGATTAGATATGTATATATATGTGCATCTGAATTCCCTTTCCAAGAGACGATGGTCACTTCACATCCACAAAAATCCCAAATTTTATTTGTCCATACGCAATTGGAACTTGTATTGTTTCATCTTCTTTAATTTATTGGACTTGTATCTTATGAGCCGGTACTGCCAAGCATTTGGCACGACAGTTTTACATGCTCCAGTTGCGTAACTAAGCACTAGCCCCTGGTGGAGACTACTAGGTTACAACAAATGGCATTCAGTAGTGTCAGTCCAAAAAGATTGATACTGATTAGTAAGCATTTTCAGGAGCTACTTTGTTTTAATCGGCGCAATACACTACTTGCGCAGGAAACTATATGGTACGTAGCTATCACACTCGTGTAATGTCTTATTAGGCATACTTAGTTCGCCATTTTGCAGAACCGAATGCGCCTGATCTGCACAAGGCGTAGGAACCAGTCACTCCAAGATGGAAAAGGTTATTAGACCTCGTTTGAGAACAAAATTATCCCCTACAACAATATAATCCTGACGTATTCGGGGGAACTGAGTTTATTATGCTCTGAACAATATATATGTTCTGTGGAATATCCAAGACCTATTTTTGTGACCTTTACATGTTACATCCTTCAAATCCCAGTGTAAGGCATGTTTATTAGATGCATAGGGTGAGTTGTTAGCTAGCTAATTTTTAGTCATAGCCCATCCAATTCAAGCAGGGGGCTAACAGATGAGCCAATTTGTTAATCAAAGTCTACAATTAGTTGTTAACCAACTAGTTGGTCAACTCCAGGTATTTGGGCTAATTTTTAGACCCGTCTAGTAACTAGCCGTAGATGGTCCAAATAAGCCCTTACACAATGCTAACTTAACAAGTTAACATATAAGGGATCTATAAATATTGTGTGATCAAATCAAGGCCCCTAGTTTTGATTCGTGGGCTCCCTCTACTTTTGAGGACCTGATTGTTTTTACTCATCTAGCAGAGCCATCAAATCTATTCCAATACACACTACCAAATGGGACCCACTCCTTATTTTCTCCCGACTTTCTAATCTATTGAGCTATATAGAAATACGGGAACAACACAACATAGCATATGACTCCCATCCACCGGAGGACGGCCTCCCCGGAGAGGAGTGAGTTGTGCTCCGCTGAAGGACAGCCTCTCGGATCCAAGAGGAGTCCTCGTTGAGGAGAGAGAGAGAGAGAACCGGATGAAGGGTCACACCGCGAGGTTTGAGAGGAAGGCCTCTGCTTGGAGAGGAGTGGGGCCTTGCCCGAGAATCCGAGCATGACCTCCCTAGAGTGAAGCCGGCCATCAGGGAGGGGAGCCACGTTGGGAGGTCCTGAGGGACGGTGAAGGAGGCGGCACGGCATCGGATGCTAACGGACGAGCACTGTTCCATATGACCGCGGGAAGAGAAACGACCACAACCGTCATTTGAAGGCTTAAAGTAGGCGCCCCAGGAACGATGGACAAGGGGAAGATTTGAGGGGGGTCTCTAATTTTTTAGAGCTCTAATAGAGAACCTGTTGAAGTTTGGTTTTTTCTCTAACCTTAAATTTGATTTTCAGGGCTTAAATAGGAACTCTGTTGGAATTGCTCAATCGTTAAGGACCTAAAAGTTAACGTTTACTGCACAAAATAGAGCTCAAGGCTTTGCAAGGTTTCTAACGGGCCATGCTTGTTAGTCGGGCCACCAAGCCCATGATAATAAGCTGCCATTTGGTTGGTCTCAGGCTCTTGTGCCCCCTGTTAAACGAAACTCTCGAAAACAACACATTAACGACAAATCTGTTAGTACTTAGTAATGACTATAGGTAGAAACATCGGCAATAATTTAATAGTATCACAAACCATTTCACCATCACTCATGGGCGGTCTTTGTAATTGTGAAATGGTTTGCGATATAAAATAGTATCACAAACCATTTAGCCATCGCAAACCATTTCGTCTATAAAATAGTACCCGGACAAACAAAAAACGGTGACCGATACAGCCGGAAGGTCCGCTATTCACATATATATAGATCTTATAATAAAATTCAAAAAATAATAAATATAGCTCAAAAATTATAAAATAAATTTTGGTGCCTTTTCCATGATGTCATTGTGGGGGATAGACCCCCGGTACCACAAGATGTTACATGGGCCGCACCATCCGAGGTGGCCCGGCCCGTAAGATCAAGGCGTGCACATCAAGATTATAAGTTGTACTAGATATTATAATAGTACCAAATTGGATACTTTACTTGTAACCTTGTCTCTTCGGAGTATATAAGGAGAGACAAGGGTCCCCTAGAGGACAGATCCAAAGGGGTTAATCTGTATACATCTCAATACAATACACCAAAGACACAGGACGTAGGGTATTACGTCGACCAGACGGCCCGAACCTGTCTAAATCGCTGTCTCTGCGCCTTGTGTCACCATCTGGTTCCAGATCACACGCATCCTACCGATAATCTACCACCACGGGCACCCCCCTCGGTGGACTGCCGACCATATTTCGTCGACAGTGGCGCGCCAGGTAGGGGACCCCTTTAGGGGATCGTGCGCGCTGATCTACGGCGAGCCAGATGGGATCTGAAGATCAATGCCATCCGTGGCAATTTAGCTTCTGGCGGCGGCGTCCTTCACCTACGATGGAGTCGTCGTCTTGAGGCTCTTGCAGTGGCTTGACGTCGCTGTGCGAACTCGTCGTTAAGTCGGCTATCTACGGCGTCGTATACCTGGGAAGCAAGCCGAGATTTCAACGAGATCGGGTCTGCTTCCCAGCTTCAGCAGCGTCATTGAAAGGGGCGTTCAGAATCTACTACCGCAGATTTGGCATCGGCCACTACTTCTACGAACCATGACGTCAGTTCATCGTAACCCTACAGGACTAGATTGGACTTGCATGTTGGTTGTTGCTGGCTACCAGTCCACCGCATGCATGAACGTTCGGGTGCAAGCTGTCAGGCAAGCAAGAAATCGAAGGCTGTGTGATCTACAGTGCCATGCAAGCTGAAGATAGTTCAGATCTCCTTCGAGCTCACATGTGCTCATCACCTGGTCCATGAGCAACCGCCTCGTCTCGATCGTAAACCACTTCATCAGCGGCATCATCAAGCACCGTACTGGGATCGACTCACCTGCAGCATGCAAGCCGGTCCGAACTTGGCTTCTTGCGTGTACATGTATATGTATCTGCATGCGTGCATCGCTCAGATACAGGAAGATGCATGCGTGTATTACGACAAGATCCAACACTGTGCCGACGTTTGGGAAGGAGTACAAATCCGCAGCGGCAACAATTCTCGAAGATCAAGACCTCAACGTCATCATGGCTCCGACGCAAGCGCGACTACAACTACAACCCCACGCGCCCGTCCGACTGCATCGAGCCACAAGCAAGCCATCCGGATCACGTCGACCACGGACCACGTCGACCACGTCCCGAGCAGCTCCGCCGAGCTCCGACCACGTCGACCACGTCCCGAGCAGCTCCGCCGAGCTTCGACCACCTCGACCACAAGACTACGTCCCAATGATGATCGACGCGAAGAACGGCGCTACGACAATCGCGACCACAGTCATGACGACAGGTCAAAAAGCTCGAGGACTGGACAACTTCATCGCCAACGACACGTCAAGCCATCTCTCGAACATCGCAACACACCGACTACACCCACCGGTCGTCAATAAAGCTAAGTATTATTTTTAATTGAAAATTTCTTCGATCATCGTACACCTCCGCCGACCACCCTTAGGGTGCGCTCCGCGTCGAATTTTCTCCATACATACAGTCCAAAACATGTATAAGTTTTTACAACGGTTCGCCGATACGTTTTCCTTCCTGCTTGAGAATCCCAGAGCCGGCACTGTCTCCGGCTCCACCCCACGCGTGCATGAGAGTCCGCCCTCTGCGCTACGGGTAGTCGGCAGTCGCTCCCTGGTAACACTGGCACTCTACGCGCGGTAGCGTTCCGTACCTCGCGCTACGAGATGTTGGTCAGCCCAGGGCTGGCGCATTCTTTAGGACAGGTTAATACATCGCGCTACGCCTCTACATAACAAAAGGGCTAAAAACAGCTAATGTTATTTTTCGAATATTACACCAAGTATAATTCATCGCCAACCGAACACCAAGTGTTTACTTCACCTCCTATAGAGAGGTCAATATATTTCGTACACCATCATGTACTACCGCTCTCCGTGTTTATTTTTCAGGAACACAGTTCGGTCAGCGAGCTCATGCTTCAGGGTTCGCCAAGACCCCTACGGTGCTCGAGGACTCTGCCCAGGCCACGCTCATCTCGGGGACTCTGGCCAGACCACGCTTGTGCTCGGAGACTCGCCAGACCACTCCGTGCTCTGGGACTTCTCGCCAGACCACTCCGAGCTCCGACCATGTCGATCACATCTCGAGCAGCTCCGCTGAGCTCCGACCACGTCTCGGAGACTTCGTCGCTCGCTCCTCGACCTGTGCTCGGGGACTGCCTCGACCACGGCTCGGGGACTTCGTCGCTCGCTCCTCGACCTGTGCTCAGAGACTTCGTCGCTCGCTCCTCGACCTGTGCTCGGGGACTGCCTCGACCACGGCTCGGGGACTTCGTCGCTCGCTCCTCGACCTGTGCTCGGGGACTGCCTCGACCACGGCTCGGGGACTTCGTCGCTCGCTCCTCGACCTGTGCTCGGGGACTGCCTCGACCACGGCTCGGGGACTTCGTCGCTCGCTCCTCGACACATGCTCGGACTGCCGCCTCGACCACGGCTCGGGGACTTGCCTCGCTCCTCGACACATGCTCGGGATCGCCTCGACCACGGCTCGGGACTTGTCGCTCGCTCCTCGACTGTGCTCGGGACTACCTCGACCACGGCTCGGGGACTTCGTCGCTCTCTCCTCGACTGTGCTCGGGACCGCCGACGACCACGGCTCGGGACTTTCGCGCCGCTCCTCGACCTATGCTATGGCTTCGATCGCCGACCACTCTCCGACCACGGCTCGGGGACTTTGCGTCTCGACTACATGCGACGTGCAACTCGCATACAGATTGGGGATATTCTTTCTCATTTAGACCTTGCTTTCAGGGGCATATACCCGCCTTCCAAGCAAGCTCGGGGGGACTACATCGGTACGATGCACTGCCGGTGCATCTTGTATCGCCTTTGACGACGGTTGGATTCTCAACATAACTGGAATTTTTTTTAGACCTCGCACCACGTGCCTCGTCACCTACTACCGGTGCTCGGGGACTAAGTGGGCACACTTCACCTTGCGGTGAATGTGTTTGTTTTTAAACCTCACGCCTCGATGATCAAGGGACTTTACGCTTCAGACGCACTTACATTTCTTTTCGTAAATACAAGTGGGCACACTTTCTAGGACGGAAATCTTTTTTCTTTCTTCTTAAGAGCACCATACATTCTTGGACAACCTCCTTCTCCGGCGACAACGGTGGTCGGAGATGTCAAGAACTCAAGCCTCTTTGTTCGGAGAAGGTTGAAATGGCGGTCGCATCGTAATACATGGCGCCGGGGACTAGGCTGTGGGGGATAGACCCCCGGGTACCACAAGATGGTACATGGGCCGCACCATCCGAGGTGGCCCGGCCCGTAAGATCAAGGCGTGCACATCAAGATTATAAGTTGTACTAGATATTATAATAGTACCAAATTGGATACTTTACTTGTAACCTTGTCTCTTCGGAGTATATAAGGAGAGACAAGGGTCCCCTAGAGGACAGATCCAAAGGGGTTAATCTGTATACATCTCAATACAATACACCAAAGACACAGGACGTAGGGTATTACGTCGACCAGACGGCCCGAACCTGTCTAAATCGCTGTCTCTGCGCCTTGTGTCACCATCTGGTTTCAGATCACACGCATCCTACCGATAATCTACCACCACGGGCACCCCCCTCGGTGGACTGCCGACCATATTTCGTCGACATTCATCAACCTTTTTAAAATGGATTTGCACCACAAATGATGTTTATAATTTTAATTAATATTAAATATGATTTTACCTTGCTAGATCATAAATGATTCTCTAGTGAATGAAAAATCATCAAATCTGTCTTGTTAATTTCCTTTATCATAAGCTATCTAGTAAAATTATTTATTGCACCAAATAATTGTATATGTGCATATATCGTGCAAAATTAGACTTCACATGGTGTCCTAATGCTATAAATCTTAAGATAAATTTAACTTAGGGCTTCACCTATACGCAAATTAACCCATGCACCCCCATGGATCTGTCCTAGAGACCCCTAGAAACCTTGAGGAACAAGTCACACGGAGAGAAACGGCTCGATCCGCTTATTGATAGACTTGAGTCTAGACCTTGGTGCCTTTAGAGTGCTTACATGGATGGTTTCCGGTTCACTTGAATGGTCCGCCAAAGTAGAACCCAACACTTGACACCCAGTTGCCTTGATTTTTCTAAGGCCCGCTCTCTCTACCGGATGGTCTGCCAGAACACCAAGTTGAGTCACCACCTGGTCACCCTAGACTTGTCCACACAGATAATCCTAATGATCAAATGGGCGGTCCACATGAACCACACAAAACCGAGTACATCAAAGCCTAAGTCCTTGCTGGATGGTCCAACAAGCCACAACAAAGAAGTGCATTTCCTATTGAACGCCCTGGACAGGCTGAGGCCTTTCGCACGGTCCAACAAACCCACAACAACACTTATAGGAGCTAGGGTGCTACTCAAATTTTCAATTAGAGTACAACATTTGCGTAATCTGACTTCACTGATCATTGATAGTAAATCTTTTTTAAGGTCCCCCGATACGCAAGAGCGTTTGTGCATCTTTGTATCAAGAAGAAAATGTTTCAAACAAACGTGACTAGTTTCCTAGCCTTGACCACCCCAATCTTTTCTTAGGAGGTAAACTCAGCTTTTATAGAAAACATATAAGAGTACACCCATAGTTAATAATCCTAACTGTGAGATGACCCTACACGAAGCAGGGTGCTAGTACAACAAAACTCATTTTTTCAAATTACTCCCCTTGTATCAAATTAAGGGGTGCTTGTGGGGGCGCATTGCTCCCCCAGGTACCACTCGTGCAAGTGCGTATAACACAAAAAAACCAAACACTCATGTGAACCAAGAACACGATAATCAAAGAAGCAAAACGCCGATGACTCAATCAGATCAGAGGACATTGACCGCGAACGGCGTCCGCACCGAGTGCGCGCCGTCGGACCAGGTGACGGCGCCGTGCACGTACCCCTTGCTCACGCCTGCGCCGGCGGCCACGTCGAAGCTCACCTCGTACCTCGCCGTCGTCCACCTCCTCGAGAACACAAGCCAGTCGGGCGAGACCCGCACCGTCAGGCCGGCGGGCGCGTCGACGGTGGCCGCGTACGTCGTGTTCGACGGCCCCACGTTCATGGCGGTGCGCGCCACGGTGGCGGGCTGCCCCCTCTGCAGCCGCGGCACTGAGATGGACGGGTAGTTGACGGCCGACGCGATGAGGTCCAGCGAGGGCGCGCCCGCGGGGCAGGAGAAGCGCGCGGCGCCAGAGATCTTCCGGACGTGCTGCTCCTTGTAGCCGTAGTAGCAGAGGAAGTTGAGGTAGTCCTGCGTGGTGGTGTCGAACACCAGGCCCGGGCTGAGCGCGCGCAGAGGGCTCATCTCCCCGGCGCCCATGTCGTGCCCCGTCGCCGCCGCGCCCGTGCTGCTCGCCAGTGGCTTCCCGAGGTTGTTCGTCGTCGTCGCTGCGATGCGTTTGCCCCGGCCAAGGCAAGTTCTTTGTTTAATTGTGTTCCTCGAAATGCGAATGGGAATGAATGCTGTGCTCGTTCTACTCTACCTGTGGTCATCAGAGCTGATCTGATCATGGACGGCGTCCAGCCCGGGTGCGCCGACTTGACGAAGGCGGCGGCGCCGGCGACGTGCGGGCAGGCCATCGAGGTGCCGGACTTGATGGCGTAGGCCGAGGGCTTCTTCCCCGGCGGCACGTCCTCGCTATCCGTGGACGGGATCGTGGCGGCCAGGATGCTGACGCCGGGCGCCATCAGATCAGGCTGCCACACACAAGATTACCAATTTACCATCGTCCGGAGACATGTCCGTGTCAGGTCAACACCAAATGCGGCCTGCTCCAACTCCAAGCATTTCATCACAATTCTGCAGAGGAAAGGAAACTACCTTCAGGATGGACTCGGTGAGGCCGGGGCCACGCGACGAGAAGGACGCCACTACCGGCGCCGGCTTGAAGTCCCCGACGTCCTCGGTCGGGAGGATTACTGCCGTCGGATTCCTAAACCAGCAGGAGGATCAACGGTCAGTGTCAGTCAGACTCCTCCCGCGGTGCTGGGCTGGCTCTCAACGGCTGGGCTGGCTGGCTCACTTTGTGGAGTTGATGTACTCGAGGATCTGCGCGCCGGCGTCGGTGCCGACTTGGGATAGCGCGAAGCCGCCGGCGACGAACGGCACGTCCTTCTCGGCGTCGTCGATGAGCACCAGTCCCCTGGCGCCGGACCCCTCGGCGACCAGCTTCTTCACCCGCCGCGACACCATCGGGTCCGTGCTCACGCACACCACGATCTTCCCGGCCACCTTCTGCGCGTCCAATGACCCAGGATAGCAGTTGCTGCAACGTTCTCCAACATTAATCAGTTCTGCACCCTAACAAATGTGCCGCGTTGCGCCGGCGTTCAGCTGTGGTATAGTAATACCTCGCCTCAGCGACCGGCGCGTAGTGGGCTGCCACCTCGGCCCCGAACACCAGAGGATACTTCTCGCCGCTGAGGCTGTGGTTGGAGAAGTTTATCGCCACTCCCTGACACGCACCAAACGACGAAGAGCTGCTGTAAGCACGGCGATGGCGGCGGCCACGTCCGCGGTGGTGGAAGGAACAGCGTGCAATCAGTCAGTATGTGTGGCTACCTTGACGACGTCGCCGTTGCCGAGAGCGATGCTGGACTGGAAGGAGCGGTCGATGGAGGAGGCGGCGACGGTGAGGATCCACGGCGCGGAGTTGACGACGGTGTAGGGGTTGGGCCCGTCGTTGCCGCCGGAGCAGACGACCAGCACGCCGCGCTGGTGCGCGTGGAGCGCGCCCAGCGCGATGGGGTCGGTGAGGAAGTCGGACTGGAACACGGAGCTCATGCCGATGGAAATGGAGATGACGTCCACACCGTCGCCCACCGCGTCGTCGATGGCCTTGAGCACCGCCGACGTGGAGCACCCGCCCAGCGAGCACGCGCGGTACACGGCCACCCGGCTCAACGGCGCCCCGCCTTTGGCTGCGCCTCGGGCGAGCCCGTAGTAGTCCGCGTCCGACACGACCGCGCCGGCCGCCGTGGACGCCGTGTGCGTGCCGTGTCCCACGGTGTCCCGCGGCGTGCCGGTGGCGGCCGGCGTCGCCTCGGCGCTGCTGGAGGCGTTCGATGCCGACGACTCGGGCTGGACGCCGTAGTACCGGGCGCCGATCAGCTTCCTGCGACAGCGGCACATGGCAGACACGCATTTATATATTATTATTATATGTGTCACTTATACAGAAATTTCTTGAACAGATACATAATGCCAGGCCAGCATTGGTACTTGTTGCAGTTGCTCTTCTTGAAGTCTGTTCCTTCCATGCACACGCCGCGCCACCGCGCCGGCACGTCGCGCATCCCGGCGTCGTTGAAGCTCGGCGATTCCGGCCAGACACCCGTGTCGATGATGCCGATGATGACGTCGCCGGACGCCCGTCGGCCGAGGCGGCCGGACTGGAGCCCGGACTGCACTTCCAGGAAGTCCCACGACCGCGTGGTGTGCAGCTGCAGGGCTCGGTCCTTGAACACGGACACCACCCTCTCGTGCGCTGCAAAGAACGCAAGGATCATAGGCGAGGAAAGGAAGAATTCAACAAGCAGTTGGTTGATCGGGAGTCCATGGCCTCACCGGAGAGCGCGGCGGCCTCCTTCTCGGTGAGCGCGGCGGCGAAGCCCTCGAACGCGTGGTGGTAGCTCTGCGTCAGCGCCACCCTCCCCTGCTCGTCGCTCGGGACGATGGACGACAGCATCTGCAGGTGAGCCGCCTGCACCGCCTCCGGGTCGCTGACGCCGCCGCCGTTTCCGCCTCCCGACGGGCTCCCCATGTAGACGACATACGACTGGATCGCCAACACGATCGATCAACAAGCACAATTCAATAAGCCCCATGGAACAATCGCCACCCAGAATCCTAAGCTAGTGGCTGCCTGCCACTTGAGTTGTTGCGGCTGAGCTGCAAATCCAGTGCAGTGGGGCTACCTCTTTGGTGTTGTGGTCCGGTTGAGCTGAGGCTGAGAGGAGGGGTACCAGGAGGCGGTAGGCGAGGACGAGGATGACGAAGCGCCCGGTGTTCACCATTGACGCGTCGCCCGCCCACACGATCAGCTCGGGACTCAAACCGGTGTTCCAGGGGACAGCCGAAGGGGACACTGGTGGCTGGTAGGGACTGGTACCGGCAGCATGGGGCACAATTTGTAGCTGGAGTTGAGCCTCGCTTTTGACCGAATCGGATTCACCTGGGCTCTGACTGTCCTCCTTTTATGGCTGTTTGGAGCTGAGAGGCCTCGCATTGCTTTCGATGGGATCATGGTGGATGGAAGCTTCTCCCGTGGGGGATTCGTTGGTCGTCGTCGTCGCGGCATGATCGACCGCGTGTCCCTCTGAAACCAGGTCCAAATCAGTGTCGCGGAGATTGTTGTGCTGGTGAGATTGCTTGGCCCCGAGGGAGGGAATATGCGGAGTGGAGAGTGCAGTGCGCTCTGACATCTTCTTCAATGGCGGGGGTGGAAATTAAGCTGCTTTCACTTTCCTCCTGCACTTAGTTAGGTTTCAGTGATTTTGCTTTACTAGCAAAAAAATACAAAATCTTATTTTTTTCCTTCAATTCTTTAAAAGTTTAATGTGTGTTCAATCAGAAGTTAATATTTGGAATCACCAACTGTATTGCCTCGCGGAGAGTGTATTAAATGTCTACAAGTTTGTTGTTGATGATGGGTAGGATTAGGATAGTCGATTCACGATGCAAGGAAAGTGATGGATCGATCATAAAGCCAAAGACCTATGCCGTGTCGAAGTGTCGAGCATTCCATCCTTTAACCACATGTGTTTTGTCAAAAAAAAATATATAAAAAAACTTGCAGCTACATTTGATAGTGTCGGTGTCTGGTAGCCAAGCGCCAGGCGAGTCATTTTCAGGTAACGTATCGGATAGCCTTGCCTTTAGTGAGTGAGCCTCACTTTCTGGTAGTATCTGAACAGACTTTCATCTTCCACAGCAAAGCGAACTCATTTACGCCTGCAACAATCACAGTCATTTGAAATTATCTATCCATATATCGGGATTGATGGCGATGATTGTTCCTTTCCTCACCAGGCTGGATCGGAGTCGGCTATCAGATACTCAGATGATACTGGTGATGATGAAATGGTGCGGGTAAAGCGGCAAAGCAGAACCATACCGGAGATGTGAGCTACACTAATCAGTAACCGGCACATGAGCCAAAAAAGCGGTTCAGTGTTTCCGTAGGGATGGTCCTCACCGAATTTTTTTCGTCCTTATGGCTTTTCTGTTTTCTCCCACAAGAACCCAGCGTCCCAATCACAGTGTCTTCAGTCGCCATGATCCGGACACCTAGGGGAAGAGAGCCTGAGTCGACTGGTGGCGCAATCTGTTGCTGTTCATCTTGTCACTTTGCTGCCCTGAGTAGCCAAGCAGATGAAGCATCTGATTCTCCATCTAAAAAAAATAAGACCGACAGCCTCTTGTGTCTTGTAAGTTTGAGCCAATCAGGTAAATTTTTGGCCTTCTCTAGTCATGCCGGGGGAACAGATTACAGACCGGTGAATCAGTGGTGCTCTAGTTGCCATAACATCAGTTTCAAATAGACCATTTATGAATTCCATTTACATTTCAAGATTATGGTTGCAAGAAAAGGGGGAAATATGCAAAGTATTGAATCATTTGGAGCATATGATGATTGTTCTTTTCTTGAGTATCAAGCACCATAAAGAGAAGGGGCATTGTCACATACCATGAACATGTACTGTAGCCAACTGAGTAAGGAAACAAAGATGCCTTTGATCAACTTTGCACAGCAGTGGAGCTCCAACCTTTGCGAGGCTTAGATCTGACTCGAATTAGACAAATTCTGAAACTGCAAGGACATTACGGTTAACAAATTCTGAAAGGGAACAGACGACCCAGAAAATGTCAATTTCGTAACACTGGCTCATTTGGAGCAACTTCAGCTGTTGTTCAAGGCTGATGTATGCACTTTTGTACTCCTTCCCATATCGTATCGTATTAGTTGAAGATTTGGAAACCCAACAAAATAAAATGGGAAAGAACACAAACTGTATGACATATGCAGGAAGCTGGGAAAACTTGCTGATGAGCAGTGCCTTCTTATCCTAAAATGATGAACCCATAGAGTAAGAACCAACTGGAAATATGACGGCCGGCAATATTCAAATCTTCGAGGATCATCTAGTTGGCCTTCCAATGGTATTTATCATGATGTATGACAGGTTCTGCCACAAAAGATACCCCAGACTTGTTCATGAAAGAACATATATGTCGGGGACCAATACTAGGGTACCTAAAGAGGGGGAGCTAATAACCATCAACGTTGATTCATCCGAGCGGTCAAGAGCGCGACTACAGCTCTTGCCGACCACCGAGGCCGCGGGCTCCGCCTCGTCCGACGCCTGAGGGTTAGCTCCGCCTCGCCCAACGCACTCGACGTCTGAGGGCTGGCTCCGCTTCGCTCGACGTCTGAGGGCGGGCTCCGCCTCGCCCGACGTTTGAGGGTTGTCTCCGTCTCGCCCGACGTCTGAGGGAGGGCTCCGCCTCATCCGACATCTGAGGGCTGGCTCCGCCTCGCCCGACGTCTGAGGACAGGCTCCGCCTCGCTCGATCCCTTGGGCACGGCTCCTGACGGAAGCTCAAGTCGCCACCAACCACTACGGGCCAGAAAGTACCACCCAAGGTCAAACTTCTGGCATCGTGCAGGGAGCGGTCACGCCTCAACACGACCCGTCCCCGTGACATGTCATTCCAGGGACTCACATCGCCCACCGTGACGGACGCGTGGTCACTGTGCTACCCACTCCCTATACGGCCGCTGATCAGCACGCTAGTTCGCCGCGCCGCCCGCCGGGGCAGGATGGGACGTCATGACCCACTAACAATGCCAGGGCATGGCATCATCAAGCGGGCAGGCGTCCGGCGTGGGGCTGTCTCTGTCACCACCGGCCATGTCAGCGGGGCCTACACAAAGGAAAGGGAAGGTCTGGCGACCCTGAAGGACTTCCTCTCCCTCTCGTTCTTCTCTTTTCTCCTGTTGTAACCCGTGCTTTCCCTTCGTCTATAAGATGGAAAGCAGGACATCCCTTAGAGGGGCATCGAAGAAAGGATCCGAGCACATCTGAGCTCGAACTCTTCACAACACACACCACCAGAGACTTGGGACCAGTCCCCCTCTCAACCATTTGTAACCCCTACTACGAACTTTCAGTGCTAGTAACACGAGCATCAGGAATGAACTGGACGTAGGGACTTTCCACCTGAACCAGTATAAACCTCATGTCCTCTTAGCACACCATCCGAGCCAGACACGCAATAATATAAATTTACTCGTTGGTGTTTACTTGAAACACCGACAGTTGGCGGGCCAGGTAGGGGCCTTTGCGCGTCTCGACATCAACACCAGGCTTCGGATGGCCAATCACAACATCAGTTGGGTCCCAGGTGCGCACATGCGCTTTGAGGACCTGGACTTCATCATCACGACGGAGGGAGAGTTGGCGATGGTTCCCACCGTCGTCCGACCTCTCCGCCCCGCTGGCCTCGACGCAATTGCCGAGGCGCTCGAGGAGCTACAGCTGCGCGCCCTGGAGGCCCACGCCCCCGGAAGCAACCAGCTCCTCAACTTTGACCATGGGAGGCTTGAGCGTCAGCTCGGCCTCTTCCAGGGGCCCCGGCCATCCCAGGAGAACCTACGCCGCCTCGCCTTGTCGTTCACCAACATCATAGCGCAGCTTACCGAGGGAGAGCCACTCTCCCTGGAATACCTCATCCGGAGCGCCCCGACAGTGCTCCCGTTCGGTCTCCGCAACGCCGCAGAGACAGTTGGCCACCTCGTGGCGCAATGCATGATTCCATCCCCCGTGAACGACGAGTTCATGGGGGTGATCGAACACGTCGTGGAGTCTTTCCATGACCTCCTCGTAGATGAGTCAGAGTCGCCCTTCGGCTCTGACTCCAGCAGGGGAAGCCATCACCCCTCTCATGAATGCTTCCTGGCAGGTACCTCCGAAGGACACGTCGAAAGCATCCACGAGGAGGAGGCTGCCCCAACGAACAACCTCGACGATGAGGTCGAAGGGGAGACAGCGGCCCCACCTCGCATGCGGGTGGAGCAGATGAAAGCCCGACACCAAGAGCTCGAGGAGGCGTGACTCTAGCTCGAGCAGGAACGTGCGGAGCTTGATCGGGAGATCGAGCACCACAGAAATGGTGGGCACGCATGCGCCATGGCCCGTGACATGAACCGGAGGATCATCGCGAACGATGAAGCCCTCCCACACTTCGCCCGGGCGAGCCATAACATCGCTGCTGCGGCAGCTTTGCTCTGTGGGATTTTGGGGCCCACGACGCCCGAGGATCATCAGGCCCACCACGAGATTCGCACGCTGCTCGAGCGTGCGACGGCGTAGCAGGCCAATAGCTCGTTGTCTCGATGATGCAAGCTCGACACCAGTCATTGCACGCCCTCAGAGCGCCCTGGCAAGGACACGTCAGTCCACCAAGCGCCACAAGGCGGCAGGCAGCACACCATGGTCCCGGTGCATCAGCGTCTCGGCCACAACCGTGATGCACGCGACACCCTTGACGCCCGCAGACGTACCCACGACGACCCATGAGAGGGAGCTAGCCACGGCTATCACCCTTGTCGTGGCGGACACTACAATAGCAGCGAGGACTGAAGCCTGAGCCCTGGCCTGCCGGGGCCTCAGACTTTTGGTCGACACATCCTCAACACTGCCTTCCTGCCAAGGTACCAGCCACCAACCAACATCCCAAAATACTCTGGGGAAATAAAACCTAGACTGTGGCTTGAGGATTATTGGCTTGTCTGCCAAGCCGGTGGAGCGGATAATGACAATTTCATTATCCGTAACCTTCTATTATTCTTGGCTGATTCGGTGAGAACATAGTTGGAACACCTTCTGCCCAACAGAATCCAAAATTGGGCGGACCTAAAGGAGATCTTCGTGGGGAATTTCCCGGGCATGTACAAGCACCCTAGGAACCCATGGGATCTCAAGAATTGCCGATAGAAGGCCGAAGAAACCCTTCGTAGGTACATGCAATGCTTCTCCCAACTGTGCAACGAGCTACCTAACGTCGCCGACGCCGACGTTATAGGGGCTTTCCTATCAGGGACCACCTGCGAGTCCTTGGTTAACAAGTTGGGACGCTAGGGCCCGCAACCCACCAAGGAGCTCCTCGACATCACCACCAGCCATGCCTTGAGCGAGGAGGTGGTCGGAGCGATCTTCGACCGCCTCAAAGGCAAGGCGAAATAGGACGAGGACGCCGGCGAAGGCACCTCCAACCATCCCATCAAGAAGAACAAGCAGCGGCGTGAGGGCTTGCTCATGGCTGCCACTGACAGAAGGGGTGGTCAAAAGCCCATGGAGGGCACTCCGAACCACTTTGAGAAACTATTTGAGGGGCCGTACTCAAACCATGCCTTCCCCGTCAAGCATCTGTACAAGGACTGTGACCTCATGAAGCGGTTCTTGTCTAGAGGCTCCAACAAAGGGGAACATGGGAAGGACCTCGATCCGACCACGGATGACGCCGAGGGGAAGGACGGCAGCTTTCCGACGCTAGATGGCTACCTAATTATCTTCGGAAGGTCAGCAGCTTTTGACTCCAAGCACCGTCAAAAGCTCGTGCGCCACGAGGTCTATACGACCAAGCCGGCCACGCCTGCCTCCCTTTGATGGTTAGAGCCCGCCATAACCTTCGATTGGACCGACCACCTGGAGAACATCCCGCAACCTGGGAGATACCCGCTCATGGTCAACCTGATCATCGACATGAAGTGGCTCGTCAAGGTACTGATGGATGGAGGCAGCGGCCTCAACATCATGTACGCCGATATGCTCGACGCCATGGGCATTGACCAAGCTCGCATCCGGCCGATCAGAGCTCCTTTCCACGGCATCGTGCCTGGAAAGCAGGCCGTGCCACTTGGGCAGATCAATCTGCCCGTCACCTTCAGGGGTCCATCCAACTATAGGGCGGAGACCCTCACCTTTGAAGTGGTTGGATTCCCTAGAACCTACCACGCCATCCTGGGATAACCATGCTACACAAAGTTCATGGCTGTCCCCAACTACACCTACCTAAAGCTCAAGATGACAGGCCCAGGCGGGGTAATCACTGTCGGCATCTCTTTCTAGTGCGCCTACGAGCGCGAGGTCGAGTGCTGTGATCACGCTGCAGCAATCGTCGCCTTTGGAGAGCTCGCAGCCATCAGGAAGGAGGTCGCCGAAGAAACACTTGACCCCAAGCGGTTGGCCAAGTCTTTCGAGCCGGTAGAGGGCACCAAGGAGGTCCTCATAGACCCCGGCAACCCCGAGGGCAAAGTGGTGCGCATTGGCACCATGCTTTCCTGAAAGCATGCTCGTCGGCTTCCTCCACGCCAATAGAGACATCTTTGCATGGAAACCCTTGGACATGCCAGGCATTTCGAGGGAAGTCGCCGAGCATGCCTTGAAGATCCACCTAGGCTCTAAGCTGGTGAAGCAACACCTGCGTCGCTTCGACAAGGGGAAACGTAGGACCATCAGCGAGGAGATCGCAAAGCTTTTGGCGGCCAGGTTCATCAAGGAAGTGTACCACCTAGAATGGTTAGCCAATCCTGTTCTTGTGCGAAATGAGAGTGGGAAATGGAGGATGTGTGTTGACTACATGGGTCTCAACAAAGCGTGCCCAAAGGATCCATTTCCTTTGCCACGCATAGACCAAATAGTCGACTCTACCTCAGGGTGCCAAACCCTTTGCTTCCTT
Source organism: Miscanthus lutarioriparius (assembly GCA_904845875.1). NCBI lineage: Eukaryota > Viridiplantae > Streptophyta > Magnoliopsida > Poales > Poaceae > Miscanthus > Miscanthus lutarioriparius. Next base: position 104,022 of record CAJGYO010000067.1, read on the forward strand.
GATGCGTACTCCGGGTACCATCAAATCACGATGAAAGAGTCCGACCAGCTCACGACATCTTTCATCACCCCCTTCGGATCGTTCTGCTATGTCATAATGTCATTTGGTCTGAAGAACATTGGGGCTACGTACCAGCATTGTATGCTCAAGTGTCTTGGAGACCTCATCGGGTGGATTGTTGTATCCTACGTAGACGACATCGTGGTCAAATCCAAATGAGCTGACCAGCTCGTAGCCGATCTTGAGTAGACCTTCACGAAACTCTGAGCAAATGGCATTAAGCTCAACCCTAAGAAGTGCATTTTTGGGGTCCCGAGGGGTATGCTACTCGGTTTCATCGTCTTCGAGCGTGGCATCGAAGCGAACCCGGAGAAGATCTCAGCCATCACAAGGATGGGCCCTATTCAAAACATAAAGGGGGTACAGTGAGTTACAAGGTGCCTCGCTGCACTCAGCTGCTTCATCTTGCACCTCGGTGAATGAGGTCTCCTCCTCTACCGGCTTCTGAAGAAGGCCAACCACTTTGAATGGACGCCCGAGGCCCAGGAGGCACTTGACGCGGTCAAGCAGCTTCTGACGAAGGCCCCGATCCTGGTTCCTCTGGCCAAGGGGAGCCCCTTCTGCTCTACATTGTGGCCACCATGCAAGTGGTCAGCGTCGCCCTAGTGGGGGAGCGAGAAGAAGAGGGTCACGCCCTCAAAATACAGCACCCCGTGTACTTCATTAGCGAGGTCCTATCTGACTCCAAGACCCGCTACCCCTAAATCTAGAAGCTCCTGTACACCATCCTCGTTGCCAATAGGAAGCTATGCCACTACTTCGACTCACATCCAGTGATAGTCGTGACGTCCCTCTCCCTCGGTGAAGTCGTCCAAAACTAGGATGCCACGGGAAGAATCGCGAAGTGGGCACTCGAGCTGATGGGTCAGGGCATTACGTCTGCCTCCTGGACGGCCATCAAGTCTTAGGTGTTGGCTGATTGCATCGCAGAGTGGACCGAGGTCCAAATCCCACCAGCGGTCATCGGCCAAGAGTACTGGATGATGTACTTCAATGGATCGCTGATGAAGAAAGGCGCCGGCACCAGGCTGGTCTTTGTTTCGCCCCTCGGGGTACGCATGAGGTACATGGTTTGCCTCCATTTCCCCTCCTCCAACAATGTGGCCGAATATGAGGTGCTCATCAACGGCCTGCGTATCGCCATCAAGTTGGGCATCCAACGTCTCAACGTCCGGGGCGACTCCTAGCTGGTCGTCGACCAAGTCATGATGGAGTTGAGCTACCATGATGCTAGGATGGCTACATACTGCCAAGAAGTCTGCCAGCTGGAGGACAAGTTCAACGGCCTTGAGCTCAACCACATCCTGAGGCACCTCAACGAGGTGGCCGACGCACTGGTGAAGGCGGCGTCCGGCTAGGGGCCAGTGCCAATGGGCATCTTCGCCAGCGATCGGCACAAGCCTTCGGTTCGCTACGAGGGGTTGGAACAAGCCAGCGATGGTCCACCTGCCCTGGGCTCAGGGGATGACCAACCATCGCTTCCATCTGACCCTAAAGTCATGGAGCTCGAAGAAGACCTAGCGATAGAGCCCGACCCTCTGGTCGACTGGAGGACGCTCTACCTCGACTACATCCTTCGTGAGGCACTACCGACGGATAAGATGGAGGCTCGATGGCTCGTGTGTCGCGCCAAGTATTTTGTCCTTATGGAGGGCGAACTCTACAAGCGAAGCCACACCGAGATCCTACAGCGCTGCATCCCCATCGAACAGGGGAAGCGTTTGCTGAGCGACATACATGGTGGGGTCTACGGTCACCACACCGTGCCTAGAACCCTGGTCAGAAATGCGTTCCGACAAGGATTCTACTGGCCGACCGCAGTTGCCGATGCAGAGCAGATCGTGCGCACCTACAAAGGGTGTCAGTACTACGCTCGACAGACTCACCTACTGGCCCAAGCGCTCCAAGTGATCCCCATCACATGGCCATTCACGGTCTAGGGGCTCGATCTGGTCGGACCCCTCAAAAGGGCGCCTGGGGTCTATACCTACTTGCTCGTCACCGTAGACAAGTACACAAAGTGGATAGAGGCTCGGGCGATCTCTGCGATCAAATCCGAGCAAGTCGTGCTGTTCTTCTTTGACATCATCCATCACTTTGGAATCCCGAACTCCATCATCATGGACAATGGTACGCAGTTCACCGGAAAGAAGTTCCTTCGATTCTGTGATGAACACCACATCCGAGTCAATTGGGCCATCGTAGCGCACCCCTACACGAACGGGCAGGTCGAGCGCACAAACGACATGGTCCTACAGGGCCTCAAGCCTAGGATCTTCAACCGGCTGAACAAGTTTGGCGCACGGTGGGTCATCGAGCTTCCCGCGATGCTCTGGAGCCTGAGGACGACCCCCAGCCGGGGCACCGGCTACACGCCATTCTTCACGGTTTATGGCTCCGAGGTCGTCCTCCCGATCGACCTCAACTATGGAGCACCAAGGGTCAAGGCGTACAACGAACAAGGGGTCGAAGCATCCCTCGAGGATGCCATGGACCAACTGGATGAAGCGCACGACGTTGCCGTCCTTCGCTCGACCAAATACCAGCTGGCGTTGCGACGGTACCACAACAGACGAGTGTGGGGTCGGGCCTTCAGCGTTTGAGACCTGGTTCTCTATCTTGTCTAGAGCAGCAAGGATCGCCACAAGCTCCCCCCATGGGAGGGACCGTACGTCGTCGTAGAAGTCCTCCGGCCAGGCGCCTACAAGCTCAAGACCATCGACGGTGAAGTCTTCGCCAATGCCTGGAACTTCGAGCAGCTACGTCATTTTTACCCTTAATAAACACACACTTTCTCCTATCAGTATCGATATTGAATTCTCCGATCTTCAGTGACACCTGACCCCAGCAATAGCAAGGGATCGGGCCTCACTCAGGCGCTAATAAGAGCATATCTATCTGATAAACAGTCTCTACGTCCAATCCTTTCTCATGATTAAGACCCATAAGCGATGTTTGTGAAAATGAACATAGAGTAAAACTGGTCGGACTGCAAGAAACCTACGCCTCGGTGGCTACGGTGCCTTTGCTCACCAGCGTAATCAGAGTTTTGTTTTCCACACCCCAGGCTTTTTAGCCTTAGCTATGGAAAGAATTGGTACTCGTTTAAGAGACTGTACACCTAGCAAGCATTCTCTATGCCCGACCCCCTTTCACGTTAAGACCTAGGAGCTAGGGATGTGGGAACAAGCTCTGAGTGTAACTGGTCGAACTATGAGAAACCTACGCCCCAGCGGCTACGCCGCCTTTGCTCACCAGCGTGATTAGAATTTTCTCACCCGCACCTTGAGCTTTTATGACCTTAACAACGGAAAGGGTTGAAATGCACAAAGCTTTTTATACAAAAAGGGGAGAAGAACTAAAAAGTTGTTTGCTATAACAAAATTTAAGAGCTTGTCCGTTTGTTACAAGTTCTCCGCCTAGCTTATCTGCCTAACTAAATTCTTGCGCGGGATGTCCTCATCCTCTATCTTCGTAGGAAAACCTTGTCTCAGCAGGTAACACAAGTCAATCGGACGGCTTGGCTGATAATGTGAAATGGATAGGAAGTAGCAGGATGCCCCATATGGGTTATGCTGACCCCATCACGAACAACGGACCCAGATCCCGCTCGATCATGTCCGGTGAGAGCTCTCCGAACCCATCACTCGTACCGTCGAGGTAAATCCTGTGCCCAGGTCGATCGAACGGCTCAAAGCCGCCGCCGAGAGACTGGTCATCATTACTTTACGCATTAATCAGTTAGCAAGAAATGGTGAAGATGAAGCAAATGATATATTCATTATCTTCGGGTCAACCATATAGGAGATTATGATGAGAATTAGTTGATAGATTGAGTGAATATTTTCAATTTACTTGCTCAACCACCCCGAAGCCTTCATCTCATCACCAAGTACCTACATCATTAACCTAAGCACACTTTGGTACCCAACCCTTGTTGGGTCCTTTTGGGTTAGTCAACAAGTGCTTAGGCACCCAAATGGCTTTAGCACTAGTTTGTGGTGAACACATCACCTTGCTAGTGCTAACTCCATTTGTGGTCTTCCTAAGCATATCATTATAAACAAATGTGTTCGGCTTAGGAGCGTTACCATTTAGGCATTCATAGCTTAAATGCCCCTTTCTTCTACAAGCATAGCATTTGTGGCCTTTGTTTGCTCTATGCTTGTTTTGTTTGTATGGACATCTATCAATCTTGTGGCCCATCTCATTGCATCCATAGCATCTTCTTGTTGCAACTTGGGCTTCCTTTCTTGTCTCTTTGTACATTGGGCATTTCTTTGTAGGATGCCCCAATTTCTTGCTCATGAGACAAGTGCTTTGTCCATCACTTTTCTTTTGGTTGGCCAACTTGTTTGAGGCCTTTTGTTCAGCCACTTCACACTTGTCGGCCCAACTCTTATGTGGACACATGGCCCACTCATGTCCATATGATCCACAACCATAGCATAACCTTTTTCCATGTTTCTTGCTCATGGTTGTGTTGGCCTTACTTGAAATGTAATTCTTTTGTTGGGTTTTGGAGGAAGCAAGGTTTGAACCCTTCTCAAGCTTCTTCACCATGTTATCACAGTTATCTTGAGAAGGTTGTGCTTTCTCCTTACCCTTCAACCGAATCACATCTTTCTTTAATCTTTCCACCTCTTCTTTGAGCTCTATGTTTTCTATGAAATTTAGCTCAATCGAAGATTGGCTTGCTTGAGGAGCACATTCATTAGTACAAGAAATATTTAATTGAGATGGTGTACTAGTGAGTGAATGTGTGAGAGGTTGAGAAAATTTTACCGATATGATCACAACCTCATGAGCCACCTCAAGCATGATGCTTGATTCTACTACTTCATCATAAGAGCACTTTAGATGAACATAGTTTGCTTGTAGTACATTATACTTGCTTGATAGTTCATCTAGCCTTGCCTTGAGCTCAAAGTTTTCCTTCTCTAGTTGTGAAACACTAGAAGAGGAGTTAGTAACTAAAGCATGCTCAATTGACAATTTTTCATACCTTTCACTTAGAGCCTTTAGTTCTTCCATCTTGGAGATGAGAAACAATTCTTGTTTTTGAAGTGATTGCTCTTGCTTCTCAATCTCTTCTTCAAGCTCATCATTCTTTTCAATTATCTTCATGATGATGAACTTGTCTTTGCGGTTGAGATGATCAAGGTTGTAGTTGTCTTCAACTTCAACATCACTCTCATCTTGATCATCTACTTGTGCTTTCTCCTTTTCTTGATCTTTCTTATTACTCTTCTTCTTGCTTTTCTTGGCCATGAGACACAAGTGATGAGTATCATGAGATACTGAGGTTGACTCATCACTTGGTCACCACCGGGCTTGAGCCTCATCATCACAGACAGCCTGCTGCCCTGCTGCCACGGCCATACCAGACACGTCCGGTATGTGCAAGCAGATAGCATGTCATGCGTTGCTTGCACTTCTTGCTCTGGCTCGGCGCTCTTGAGGTCTTGTGAGGCTTCTTCACTGCATGAAGACACAATGGACATACTTTCCATTGACTCAATCTCAAGTGCATCATCACATTTGGATTTTCCATATAAATAAAAAAGTCTAGTCCAAATGAGATGAGCACTCTCCAGAGGTGGTTGTCCATTGAAGATTGCCTCATCTTGAACCTCTGCACTCAATGTACTCAACATAACATTAATAGCTTGAGCATTGAGTTGCACACATATCTCTTCCTCTTTTGACAAATTTTTGTAGTTGCTCCAATCAACTATAGGAAGAGGTATGCTTGCATCCATAATATGCTCAACAAGAGGACTAATATCTCTAAAAGCATCGAGTACATGTATTGACCAAGGTAGAAAGTGTGAACCATCATTTTGGAGAAGTACCGGCTCCAACTCGATAGGCATCGACATCCTTTTCTCACAGCGGTGAAGCTTTAGGTGAGAACCTCTCTCTAATACCAATTGAAAGGACCTAGGATGCCGCCTAGAGGGGGGTAAATAGGCGTTTCTGAAAATTAACACCTTTAAATGTGGAAACAATTAGAAAAGGGAGTTTCCAAAATGGAAACTCCAAATCAAGAGTAATACCACCCCTCACAAGTTAGCCACAGAGTAAACAAGGTATAAAGAATATATCTAGAAGCTACAACCCTGCAACACAAAGTTAGAACATAAATCAAATAATATTCAGCCCTGAGCTCTAATACCGGACGTGTCCGGTATATATGATTTCTGCAGATCAGCCCCGAACTTGCTCCCTTTGATTTCTATCTTCAAACCAAACTATAGGCACCTACTAGAGATAACAATATACACAGAGAACCTACACAAGAGCTGGAGCAACACAAATATCAAATGAATTGAGAATTGAGACATGATATTTGTTTTACCGAAGTTTAGACTCGTTCGAGTCCTACTCTCTATTGAGGGGGCTGTGGGCGACCCAACAAAGGTCAGCCCTAGAGGGTACCACGAAGGTCACTCTAGCTAGAGTCTTTTTCAACTCCTTTTCCTTCTTCCACTAGTTGATTCCGAGGTGGCGTAATTGACCGTTACAAACTTTCCGAGGTACACCACAATCTCTCAGGTGCTCTCCGGCGACGCCTAACTGTCTAGGACCGAAGAGTCCAAGAGTAACAAATGCAAATCATGAGATTGACAATATGCACAAGTGCTCAGGTGGTTGGATTGCTCTCTTTTTGAATTTCACTCAACCCGCAATTGGATTTGGCAAATTTGATCAATCACTAACTAAGAGAGGGTTGGGAGAGTTGGCAAGGCTCAAAAATGTGTATGTGCATCAGCAAAATCAGCAGCCTCCAAAGGTGGAGGCTTAGGGGTATTTATAACCCCCTTGGAAAAACTAGCTGTTTTACAGCCGTTGCCATATGCATACCGGACACGTCCGGTATGACTTACACTGCGCCAACGGTAACTAAGTTACAGTAATGTTGTGAGGCGTCGGAACTCACGACGAATGCTAGAACTTCCGACCGTCGGAACTCCTGGCTCACGTCGGAACTCCCGACCCTCAGCATATTTGAAAACTAAGTAACTGAAGTTGAAGTTTGTGAGGTGTCGAAACTTTCGATCGTTAGAACTCCCGACTTACGTCGGAACTCCCGACTCTCAAGGCATTTGAAAACTAGCTATTGGCCTTTGGTCGTCCATACCGAACATGTCCGGTATGACCAGGACAGTGAACCCTCCAAGTCAGTTTAAGCGCGAGACGTCGAAACTCCCGACCATTGTCGGAACTCCCGACGAACCAACCCAAGAACAATACTTTTATTATTGCTGGGCAAATACCGGACATGTCCGGTATCAATATTGCCAGACCAGCAAGAAATCAGTTAGCTCTTTTGTCTCTCAAACACTCAAAACTCACATGGGTTGGCTTAAGCACTTATGAAACATTATCTATCAACATGATGCATCCCTCTTAATAGTACGGCATTCCTATTAACTCAAATTTAAAAGTATAACGAAATTAAACCTTTTGAGTTGATCTCTTTCAATCGAAGCCGTGTATTCCAATCTTCATCAAGTGAGGGTGCCAACATGTCAACTTTGATCATTTTCACTTAAGCATAGCCATCTTGAGCACGTGACTTGATTCCATTCATCAAATTTGAATAATTCCAAATGTATCAAGTCACTTCCATCAAACACTCTAATTGTGATTTGATCCTCCACATAAACATGACCATCATAGCTTGATTAGTACCTCAACTAAATGCAAGTACTTCCTTCTTCACCCTAGCTAGGTTCTTTGGCCGCCAAGCCGTCGCTTGCCCTTCACCCTTGCTTAGTACCTCGAAGCCTTTCCTTGCTATCTTTGCCATCTCAAGCCATCAAGTCACATCTTGTGTTGAATCATCCATTCATTTGTATTGTTATCTTTTTCATTTCAATTTAGCAAGCTTCAAATATGAGACCATTCCATATGCAATCCCTCATGTCTCATTAATTAGTTCTTACGAGCTTGCTTTCACATAGTACATGGAAATCCCACAATAAATAAGCCTTTGTATGAATTCCATTTGCATTGTTGTCTTGTGCTTGAACTAGATTGTTCATACAACAACACATCATTTTGGCTTTCATTAAGTACCAGTGAGATAACCTATTACCTGTCCACACTTAGCAAACGGGTTAGACCTTTAATCATATTGTCATTCAATCATCCAAAACCCACTAAAGGGCTAGATGCACTTCCAGTCCCCCTCCATCCGGCCCATGCTAGACTCCGTTGCCTGGGCTACCGACGTCGCGGGTCGCACCGGTACCTCAGGCGTCACCACGATAGGGCCCGACTGTGACCCACCTATCACAGCCGCTGCCACCTCCACCTGTGTTGGTGGGGTCACGATCGGCAGCATCATGGCCACCACGGTCGGTGCCACGAGCGCGGTCGGTAGCCCCATCCACCCCATCGTTGGCAGTGGTGTCACCACCATCGCCGGCTGCTCGGCGACCTCCGAGGGCGTCCCTTGAGCCCCTGCGCCCGGTTGTCCCGCCGATGGCACGGGCATCGCCGTGGGCGACGCCTGACCGGCCGGCGCCGTTGTCACACCAGCACCGCTTCCACCCGAAACGGGTGCAACGCCAATAGACGGCTGCTGCCCCGCTTGAAGGGCGATGCTCTTCTTTGGTGCCAGCGCCAAAGGATTACGCCGCCTCATGACGCTGCAAGGAATGAAAAGCATAAGTCACGATGAAAACAAAAAAAAATAGAGAAAAACAGAGGAGATGGTGACTTACATCGGCACTGTTGGGCGGCAGATACGTTTGGGGGGGCGAACCCCCAGACCTCTGCTCCGCCTCGTCGGGGCAAGGCCGTTTCAAGCTCGTCCTTGCTCTCGAGCAGAGGGGCTCGCTCCCCTTGCATCTTGGGGTGCGACGGCGGAGCCACAAGCCCCCGCTGGCACCTCGGGCGCGGCGGCAGATCTGCCCACCCCTGTCGGCACCTGGGGGAAGCCGACGGTCTAGCCCATCTCCGCCGACCTCACGGACACGCCCTCCCCTCCATGGAACGGGAAGGGTCCTGACTCCTGCAAGGATGAGCGGATACCTGTAAACACATCCTCACTCTCTAGGTCATCCCACTCGATGTCGTTGACTACCTCATCATCGTCTTTCTCATCATCATCATCATTGCTATTGGTGTCCTCCCCTCACTCCTGCGCCTGCAGCCTCCGCTGCCTCTTCTTCCTCTTGTCCTCCTTCGCCTTCCTAAGCCGCTCGCCCTCGGCGCGATTCATTGCCCTCATGGACGAATCCCTCAGCAACGGAGCTAGGTGATCCATGAGGATGAGGTCCCTTAGCTGATCCCCCCATCTCAATGTTAATATCAAGAGGTCGGGAGATCAATTGAAGAGGAGGCATGAGAAGAGGAAACTTACGAAGACGACGTAGCTTGGTTTTGGCCACATCGGAGGATGCCCCGGCACCGGATACACAAAATCAAGGGGTGCGCCCACATCATCCTGCGAAGGCTCCATCACCTCCTTAATGCGCTGTGAGACTTCGAAGAGGGAGAGCGCTCCCTCGGCGAGTGCCGTCCCATTAAATAACGCCTCGGGCGCCATCGCATACAACGAAAGTGCCCGTCTCATCAATGGCGCCACCCTCCTCGCGTGGTAGGCCCCGATGATGCCCAACCCCTTCATGCCGCTCTCCTTCAGGATGCGGATGGCGGCGAGGTGGTCCCAGATCTTCTTCTTGTCCTTCTCTGGGACACCCCACTTCCTCCATGATTCCAGGGCCTCCTCGATCAGACGCCCGGTGAACTCTGGTAGGGGGGCGTTGGCATCGTTCTTGAGATAAAACCACTACGAATGCCACCCCTTGTTGGAGGTCGATAGCCGCATCGACGGATACTCGCCAACCCAGTTGTTTCGGAGCTGGATGCCGGCGCATCCCATCGGCGTATGCAGCTCCTGCCTACCTCCCTTCTCCCTATTCTTCTAGAGGGTGACGACAAAGAAGTGCCGCCACAGATCAAAGTGGGGACTGATCCCTAGGAATCCCTCACACAGGGCGACGAACGCCGCCATGTGTTGGATTTCATTGGGATTGAGGTGCTGCAACTCGATCTTGTAGTAGTGCAGCAGCCCTCGAATAAATCTATGGGTGGGGGTGGCGAACCCAAGCTCATGTAAGTGCGCGAACGACACCACGTAGCCGTTGGGCGGCGATGACAGCTCCTCCTCACCGGGCAGCAACCACTCCTCGACCGAGGTCCGTGCGCGGAGAAGGCCACGACAGACGAGACCTTCCATGCGTTGGAAGGTAATGTCAGAGTGGCACCATGGATCCATTGGAGGTGGGGATGGTTGGGTGCGGGCTCGACGGTGTCGGAGATACGAAGACGAGGAACCCTAGGCGATTGGTGGCAGCGGTCGTGGTTGCGGAGGCAAGAAGGCAAGGAAACCAACCGTTCACCTGGATCTCCGCGCCTGCCACGATTTGCCACAACATCCCGCCACGGGAAGTGCGCACGCAATCTCTATCTGCTCCCTCGAAAAGCTTGCCGGACGTTTCGCCCTTTCCAGACAGGCCACTACTCATCACAAGTAAGAAGGATACGGATCAAAATCACATCCACAGCTCGCGTGGGCCTAGGAGTTCGAAGGATTGGCCCATCGATGGTTTCGACAACCACTCCATGCACCCTTAGAATAAGGGATAGAAAGGGATGGGCCCGCAAGCGCCCAGTACCCAGGCACACGAGGGTCACGGGCATCCTGGCTCACGTTTGAGTCTCGGCCAGTTACGATCCATGGTTTTTCCTCGAGGAAAGTCACATAGCCCTCAGGACCAGTCGAATAGACTCGAGAACTATATGGATCTACCGCCAAGATTCTGGGGTCGGACACCAAGCTCATCCTAGCCGGATCCCTGCGAACGGGATGCCGGGACCCTAATCGAACTAGCTAGCCAACCAACCACCAAATTTCATGGCCATACTCGCAAAGGGTCCGGCCTCGACAAGAGGGAATCACCGTCCCAAGGGCATGCCGTGGGCAACAAAAGAGGGCCAGGGCCCTCAGAGTCCTCCCTTTCAGAAAAACCTCTGAAGGAGTATTCCACTCCTCTGCAGGCTCGGGGCTACTATCGGGGACCGATACTAGGGTACGCAAAGAGGGGGAGCTAATAACCATCAATGTTGATTCATCTGAGCGGTCAAGAGCGTGACTACAGCTCTTGCCGACCACCGAGGCCGCGGGCTCCGCCTCGTCCGACCCGTGAGGGTTAGCTCCGCCTCGCCCAACACGCCCAACGTCTGAGGGCTGGCTCCACCTTGCCCGACGTCTGAGGGTTGGTTCTGCCTCGCCCGACGTCTGAGCGCGGGCTCCGCCTCACCCGACGTCTGAGGGCGGGCTCCGCCTCGCCTGATCCCCGTGGGAGGGCTCCGCCTCGCCCGATGTCTGAGGGCTGTCTCTGCCTCGCCCGACGTCTGAGGGCAGGCTCCGCCTCGCCCGACCCCCGAGGGAGGGCTCCGCCTCATCCGACATCTTAGGGCTGGCTCCGCCTCGCCCGACGTCTGAGGACAGGCTCCACCTCGCCCAATCCCTCAAGCACGGCTCCTGACGGAAGCTCATGTCGCCGCCAACCACTACGGGCCAGAAAGTACAACCCAAGGTCAAACTTCTAGCATCGTGCAGGGAGCGGTCACGCCTCAACATGACCCGTCCCCGCGACATGTCATTCCAGAGGACTCACATCGCCCACAGTGACGGACGCGAAGTCACTGTGCTACCCACTCCCTGTACGGCTGCTGATCAGCACGCTAGGTCACCGCGCCGCCCACCGGGGCAGGATGGGACATCATGACCCGCTGACAACGCCAGGGCATGGCATCATCAAGCGGGCAGGCGCCAGGCGTGGGGCTGTCTCTGTCACCACCGGCCATGTCAGTGGGGCCCGCACAAAGGAAAGGGAAGGCCCGACGACCCTGAAGGACTTTCTCTCCTTCGTTCTTCTCTTTTCTCCCGTTGTAACCCGTGCTTTCCCTTCGTCTATAAAAGGGAAAGCAGGGCATCCCTTAGAGGGGCATCGAAGAAAGGATCCGAGCACATCCGAGCTCGAACTCTTCACAACACACACCACCAGAGACTTGGGACCAGTCCCTCTCTCGACCATTTGTAACCCCTACTAAGAACTTTCAGTGATAGTAACACGAGCATCAGCAACGAACTGGACATAGGAACTTTCCGCCCGAATCAGTATAAACCTCGTGTCCTCTTAGCACACCATCCGAGCCAGACGCGCAATAATACAAATTTACTCGTTGATGTTTACTCAAAACACCGACAATATATTTATGCAGCATAGACAAATATATATAGTGCTAGTCCTGAACCAAAGCTAAAGCCATCAATCATATTCGGATCCAGGGAGAAAATTCAGACACATTGAGTACTCTAGACTGTAAGAAGATTCAATTACTTGAAAGTAGAATTACATTTTGTAGGTATCGTGTCTCAGATTCTGAACAGCAAAATTGGTAAACGGGGCAACCACAACACATAGAGCCAAGGCAGAGTGGCGGTCAACATTGACGCTGTTCATACATTCTTGAGCTTCTTCATCTTGGACGGAGGCCACCTGCCCTTCTTCCTAAGCTTCCTCTTGCGGAGAAGCCGCTTGCGCCGCTGCCTCAGTTTCTTGGCAAGCTTCATCCGCACCCTCTGCTCCATGATCATCTTCTGCTTCGACTCGAGAGGCATGTCCTCGATCTTGGTCGCCAGTTTCGGCTCTTCTGGCTGCTCTGCATCAGCCTCAGAACCCTCTGCCGTGGCATGGACAAGAACCGGCCTCTTCTCGGCCAAAGAAGCACAAGTAGCAGTCACATTCAGAGGGCTCTGTAGGGAGGACAGGTTCTTGCATTGCAGCCTTGAGGCTGCAACAACAGTAATAACAAAAAGGCAAACCACTTAATAGGATCTGGTGCACAGTAATTCACACATTTCAATTCTAAACTCACATGGACCTAATGAAGTCATGGGTTCATGACACGAAGGTTGCAATAGAATAGAGAAAAAAGGTTTCCCCGGCGTTATTAACCAACAAAGATTATATGAGTGTAATCAAGGCGCTCCAGCCGAGCAACGCAATACAATACTACTTAGAAGGAAATGCAGTGTGCCATGGGCATATGCTCAACTGTAGCAACTAGCAAGCAAAGTGCGCCTAAGCACTTTGTTCCTTATCAAATCTTACAGTAATTGGCACTAAATAAAGCAGGGAAGGAGCAAAAATTGGTATCCTAGCGTTCCTGGCCCAATTGATACAGCTCTAGCATATTGGCAGCGTAGAAGAACTTGGTGCACGATTAGTGTTCGAAGAAATCCCCGAACGAGCCAGCAGCATCACAGAGGCGCAGAAACGCCCGGGCTCGACCAGCGCACAAACTGACCATAAACCTCGCATCCGCAGTTCGCTGCGGGGATTGCAGCTGGTAGGGCATGACATCCATCCCAAGAACCGACCCCAACCAGCCAGGACAGCGTATAGAGGGGAGCTGGACTCGAACAAGACGACGGGGATCGAGGATGCGTGTCAGCGGAGCTTACCTGGGTACGAGACATTGGCGGCAGCGGAGAGAGCTCGGGAGCGTGGAGCAGCGGGGGAGACGAGGAAGGAGACGGTCGGGGAGAGGAGGAGCGCCATTGGTGGGTGTGGCCTTCTTGGCCCTGGGTGCTGTTGCTGCTGCGCCTGCGAGTGGGAGGGATAATAACCGGATAAGGCTTCGAGGGCAGAGAATGCTCGCCGTCCGATCGGCAGTCAACGGTCAGATTTTAGTCATGACCTCATGTTTGGCAAAGGCTGAGATGCTGAGTCATGAGCATGTCCCACGTGGCATAACGGAAGGGCAAATATATAAAAAATATAAATATTTATGATACTAAATAAACATTATTATTAAATTAATAATGGTGTATCTTTTTATAGTACAGTAAATCTATTTGGATAAACAAATGTTAATATTATTTCTATAAATCTATTTAAAGTTAAAATTATTTGATTTCTTAAATTGTGATATGCACACTTATTTTAAGACGGGAGAAACACTTAATATTATTAGATTAAAAATGAATCCAAACAAGAGCTGCGGGGATAGATAGATATCCGACTATTTTATTTTAACATGCTGTGTGGTATCTTCTAACACATATGCCTAAAAAGATACCAATTCTAGATCTATTATTTATCAGGTGATGTGAGACAATTTTACCTCAAGGCCCAAGAAATTATAGATCGGAATGAGTCAGAAATTATAGATCTAGTGCAGCTGAGCTATGCCAAACATGGCTTAACATTCGTGATACAAAATAAATATCATTAGATTAGTTATACAATATGTTTTCATAACAAATTTATTTGAAGATATAAATGCTAATACTATATGTTACAAATTTGGTTAAACTTGAGTTAGTTTGATCAACACAAATCCTGTAATTACATTCTTTACGTGGATGGAGAGAGTACATAGCAATACACCAGCACCCCACATGGAGAGGAAGCACGACAAATTTAGGCCCCGATTATCCAACTTGTTCGGTTTCTTTTTTGAGCTGGAACAGTGTTTTTCTCTCACAACATTTCAGCCAGAACAGTATTTTTCGACCACTTTCAACTAAGTTTCAGCAAGCCAAACAGGCCTTAAAATGATTCCCTCCCATCACAGGATCAGTGTTAGTCTGTTGGCATCAGGCACATCGACACGACACAAAGAACAATATGTACAGGCATGTTGGCGCGTGTTTAGTTTCACCTTAATATTTTAAAAAGTGCTACAGTATCTATCACATCGAATATTTGCGGTCCGTGCATAGAGCATTAAATGTAGACAAAAGAAAAAACTAATTACACAGTTTGGTGGAAAATTACGAGACGAACGTTTTAAGCCTAATTAGTCCATATTTGAACACTAATTGCCAAATAAAAACGAAAGTGCTACAGTAACCCAAAATTCCAGCTTTCTGGAGCTAAACACACGCTTGTTCTCGCAAAAGTACTTAGGTACAAGGCGGCCTGCTCTAGTCAGGCACCACTTGCTTTGCAGTTACAGGTCACTGTCGAGTGCTGGTCGTATCACTCCGGCCACACACTGATCAGGTTGGGGAGAGCAAACAGCGGGAGCGTCAGGATCTCGCTTGCCGTAAACCTGCAGGACTCCAGGGATAGGGAGCGCAGGTCCTGCGGTGGGTTTCAGGTATACCTGGCCATGCAGCCCGAGGCCCGGCAGCCCGGCCCGAAGCCCGGCCTTTTGGCCCGACATGAGCATGGCCCGGCACGAAGGCTAGCGGGCCCAAGCTGGCCCAGCCCGGAGGGGCAGGCCGTGCCTGGGCCTTACCCCAGGCACGTGGGCCGGCACGGCACGGCCTGCTACAGAGCCGCGGCCCGGTGATGGCCCGGCAAGCCGGCCTGCTAAGAGCCCCAGCCGTTAGTGCCGGCCTGCTCCCGTCTCGTAGCCGGCCCGCCCCCACCCCCCTAACCCTAACACCCTTCCCATCCCCCCGCGCATCCCCTCCCGACCTCCCCACGCCACAGCTCCTCCTCTCTCTACGATTCGCGATGTGCCTAGCTCCCCCTCCCTCCCCGCTCCCCACTTGCGGCATCGCTCTTCTCCCTTGCTCCCTCTCTTCGTTCGCCAGCCAGGTGTGGGCGCGTGGCAGCCGGCACCGCGTGCTCCATCCCTGGCCACGCCGCTGCCTCCACCTCCACTCCACTCCGCCTCCCCCATCCCCATGTCGCCGCCTCCAGAGCTCTACCTCCACCACGCGACAGCGCCGAGTGCGGTGGCAACCGCCGCCTCCACGGCCCCCCGAGCGTCTGGCTCTGGCCGCCTCCTCTGCGTCCCCCTACAGCGGCTTCAAGCGGAGCGGCCTCGATCCGGCCTTCTACGCCTTCGATCCGGCCGCTACTTCGCCGAACTCGCCTCCTCCGCTAGCTACTTCATCGGATCCGGCATCAAGCGACCCGGGGGAAGCTCGCCGGCGGCCGCCGCCACCTCCACTCCTCGCCTCCCCCTCCTCTCTGTCGCATTTGGTGGGCCTCGGGCCGGCCCGACCTGCTAAAAAGGCTAGGCTCATCGGGCCGGCCCGGCACGGAAATTGGCCCGACAGGCCGTGCCTGGGCCGTCGGCCAGGCACGATGGACTGGTGCGGCACGGCCCGGTGGCCCGATGGGCCCTTCCGTGCCGTGCCTAGCACGGGCCCGTGCCGTGCCGGGCCGGCCCGGCCCGTCCCGTTGGCCATCTATAGTTTCAGGTGGTGAAGGCCCGAGTTGGACACCCGCACCCGGGTGGTGGACACGTTCAACGACACCAACACGGTCAGGCCTGTCACCAGATGCAACTATTGAAACGAGAACAGTTGTAACTATTGAAATGAGAACAATGCCTTGATAAATGCACATGGAGAGAACAACGAAAACGTACCAGAGATCAGCTCTAGGGTTATGTCCGTGAGGTTTCCATTTTGAGATAGGTTGAGACTTTGAGTAACATTAGGGCTTTCAAGTCCTTGATGTTCTTCACACAGGCATCCGTAATTGTATATCTGATGCTTGGATGTATGAGAATGGATGAATGAATGCTCATACACTTGAAAAGTAAAGTGGGGGTTGGTAAAGTTACCTCGATGGCTCGAGTGATGGGTTCGGGGAGCTCTTACCGGATATGTTTGAGTGGAATCTGGGTTCGTCGTTCGTGACAGAGCCGGCATAACCCGCATGGCGCATCCTACTGCTCTTTCCCCGTCTCTCGGCAGCGGCCCAAGCCGTCCGATCGACTTGGGTGACCCGCTGGCACAGGACTTACCTCGATGGCTCGAGTGACGGGTTCAGGGAGCTCTTACCGGATATGTCCGAGTGGAATCCGGTTCTGTCGTTCGTGACGGGGTCGGCATAACCCGCATGGGGCATTCTACTGCTCCTTACCCGTCTCTCGGCAGTGGCTCGAGCCGTCCGATCGACTTGGGTGACCCGCTGGCACAGGACTTACCTACGGAGAAAGAGGATGAGATCACCCCCAAAGAAATTAGTTAGGCAGATAAGCTAGGCGTCGAGCTCGTAATAAGTGGACAAGCTCTTAAATTTTGTTATGGCCAAACATATTTTTAGCCCTTCTCCCCTTTTTTTATAAAAAGGTTAATGCGTTTCTACCCTTTCCATTATTAAGGCTGTAAAGCTCGGGGTGCGGGTGAACAAACTCTGATCACACTGGTGAGCAAAAACGCTATAGCCGCTGGGGCGTAGGTTTTTTGCAGTCTGACCAGCTTTACTCTGCATTTGTTTCCATGACCCTCGCTTCTAGGTCTTAACGTGAGAAAGAGTCGGGCATAGAGAATGTCTATCAGATAGATATGCTCTTATCAGCCCCCGTGTGAGGCCCGACCCCCTGCCGTTACTGGGGTCAGGTGTCACTAAAGATCGAGGAGTTGATAGCAAAACTGATAAGAGAAAGCATGCGTAAATTAAGGGTAAAAGTGACATAGCTGTTCGATGTTCTAGGCGTTGATGAAGACTTTGCCGTCGATGGTCCTGAGCTTATAGGCGCTTGGTCGGAGCACTTCTGTGACGACGTACGGTCCCTCCCACGGTGGAGAGAGCTTGTGGCGGTTCTTGTTGCTCTGGTCGAGGCGGAGCACCAGGCCCCCGACGTTGAAGGCCCGACCCCGCACTCAACGGCTATGGTACCGGCGCAACGCTTGCTGTTACTTGGCTGAGTGGAGGAGGGCAACATCGCGCGCTTCATCTAGCTGGTCCATGGCATCCTCGAGGGATGCCTCGGCTCCCTGTTCGTTGTACGCCCTGACCCTCGATGCTCCATAATCGAGGTCGGTTGGGAGGATAGCCTCGGAACCTAGACCATGAAGAATGGTGTGTAGCCTGTGGCCCGGCTGGGGTCGTCCTTAGGCTCCAGAGCACCACGGGAAGCTCCGCGACCCATCGTCGGCCAAACTTGTTCAACCGATTGAAGATCCTAGGCTTGAGGCCTTGTAGGACCATGTCGTTCGCGCGCTCGACCTGCCTGTTCGTACAGGGGTGCGCCATGATGGCCCAATCGACGCAGATGTGGTATTCATCGTAGAATCAGAGGAACTTCTTCCCACTGAATTGCATGTCGTTGTCCGTGATGATGGAGTTTGGGACTCCAAAGCGATGGATGATGTCAAGGAAGAACAGCACGGCTTGCTCAGACTTGATCACGAAGATCGGTCAAGCTTCTATCCACTTTGTAAACTTGTCTATGGCGACAAGCAAGTGCGTATAGCCCCCGGGCATCCTCTTGAGAGGTCCGACCAGATCGAGCCCCTAGACTACAAACGGCCAGGTTATGGGGATCGTTTGGAGTGCTTGGGCCAGCAGGTGGGTCTATCGAGCGTAGTATTGAGACCCTTCATAGGTGCGCACAATCTATTCAGTGTCGGCTACTGCGGTTGGCCAGTAGAAACCTTGTCGGAATGCGTTTTCGACCAGGGTCCTAGCTATGGCATGGTGCCCATAGACCCCACCGTGGATATCACCTAGCAACTGCTTCCCTTGTTCGATGGGGATGCAGCGCTGCAGGATCCTGGTGTGGCTTCGCCTATAGAGCTCGCTCTCAATAACGACAAAGGACTTGGCACGATGTGGGAGCCGCCGAGCCTTCGTTTTGTCCATTGGCAGCGCCTCGCGGAGGAGGTAGTCGAGGTAAGGCGTCCTCTAGTCGGCCAGAGGGTCAGGCTCTGTCGCTGAATCCTCATCAAGCTCCATGACTTTGGGGTCGGATGGAGCCACCGGCTGGTTAGCCCCCAAGCCCAGGGTAGGTGGCCCATCATCGGTCTATTTTGGCTCCTCGTAGTGGACCGAGGGCTTGTACTAATCGCTGGTGAAGACGCCCGTCGGCACCGGCTCTTGGCCGAACATCGTTTTTGCCAGTGCGTCGGCTGCCTCGTTGAGACACCTCAGGATGTGAGTGAGCTCGAGACCATCGAACTTGTCCTTCAGCTGGCGGACTTCTTGGCAATATGCAGCTATTTTGGCATTGTGGCAGCTTGATTCCTTCATGACTTGGTTGATGACCAGCTGGGAGTCACCTCGGACATCGAGCCATCGGATATCCAACTCGATGGCGATGCATAGGCCGTTGATGAGTGCCTCATACACGGCCACATTGTTGGAGGAGGGGAAATGGATGCGAACCATGTACCTTATGCATACCCCAAGGGGTGAAACGAAGACTAGCCCTGCGCTGGTGCCTTTCTTCAGCAGCGATCCATCGAAGTACATCATCTAGTACTCTTAGTCGATGACTGCTGGTGGCATTTGGACCTCGGTCCATTCTACATTGAAATCAGCCAATACTTGGGATTTGATGGCCGTCCGAGGGACATATGAAATGCCTTGACCAATTAGCTCGAGTGCCCACTTCGTGATTCTTCCTGTGGCATCCCGGTTTTGGACGACCTCACCAAAAGAGAAGGACATCACGACCGTCACTGGATGCGACTCGAAGTAGTGACACAACTTCATCTTGGCGATAAGGACGGCGTACAGGAGTTTCTAGATTTAGGGGTAGCGAGTGTTAGAATCAGACAAGACTTCGCTAATGAAGTACATGGGATGCTGCACTTTGAGGGCATGTCCCTCTTCTTCTCGCTCTACCATCAAGGCAGTGCTGACCACTTGCGTGGTGGCCGTAATGTAGAGCAGAAGTGGTTCCCCATCGGTCGGAGGGACCAGGATCGGAACCTTCATCAGGAGCTACTTGACCTTATCAAGTGCCTCCTGGGCCTCGGGCGTCCACTCGAAACGGTCGGCCTTTTTCAGAAGCTAATAGAGGGGAGACCTCGTCCGCCGAGGCGCGAGATAAAGCGGCTGAGCGCGGTGAGGCACCCTATAACTTGCTACACCCCCTTTATGTTCTGAATCGAGCCCATCCTTGTGATGGCCGAGATCTTCTCCAGGTTGGCTTCGATGCCACGCTCAGAGACGATAAAACCCAGCAGCATACCCCTTGGGACCCCAAAAATGCACTTCTCGGGGTTGAGCTTAATGCCGTTTGCTCAGAGTTTCGTGTAGGTCTGCTCTAGGTCGGCCACGACCTGGTCTACCCATTTGGACTTGACCACGATGTCATCTACGTAGGCCTCAACGGTCCACCTGATGAGATCCCCGAAACACTTGAGCATGCAACGTTGGTACATAGCCCCATGTTCTTTAGGCCGAACGGCATTGTGATGTAGCAGTATGATCCGAACGGGGTGATGAAAGGCGTCGCGAGCTGGTCGGACTCTTTCATCGTGATTTGATGGTACCTGGAGTACGCAACAAGGAAGCAAAGGGTTTCGCACTCTGAGGTCGAGTTGACTACTTGGTCTATGCGTGGCAAAGGAAACAGATCCTTTGGACACGCTTTGTTGAGACCTGTGTAGTCAACACACATTCTCCATTTCCTACTCTTTTTTCATACAAGAACGGGATTGGCTAACCACTTGGGGTGGTATACTTCCTTGATGAACCTGGCCACCAAAAGCTTTGCAATCTCTTCGCCGATCGCCCTGCATTTCTCCTTGTCGAAGCGACGCAGGCGCTGCTTCACCGGCTTGGAGCCTGGCCTGATCTTCAAGGTGTGCTCGGTGACTTCTCTTGGAATGCCTGGCATGTCCGAGGGTCTTCACTCAAAGATGTCTCTGTTGGAGCGGAGGAAGTCGACGAGCGCACTTTCCTATTTAGAGGAAAACGTGGTGCCAATGCGCACCACTTTGCCCTCGGAGCCGCTAGGGTCTATGAGGACCTCTTTGGCGCCTTCTACAGGCTCGAAAGACCTGGCCAACCACTTGGGGTCGGGTGCTTCTTCGATGGCCTCTTCCCTGATGGCCGCAAGCTCCTTGGATGCCACAATTGCCATGGCGTGTTCGCAGCACTCGACCTCGCACTCGTAGGCACGCTGGAAGGAGGTGCCGATGGTGATGACCCCACATGGACCCGACATCTTCAACTTCAGATAAGTGTAGTTGGGGATGGCCATGAACTTCGCGTAGCATGGACATCCTAGGATGGTGTGGTAGGTTCTGTGGAACCCGACCACCTCGAAGTTAAGGGTCTTTGTCCTATAATTGGTTGTATTCCTGAAGGTGATGGGCAGATCGATCTGCCAAAGTGGCACAGCCTGCTTTCCAGGTACGATGTCATGGAAAGGCGCCCCGGTCAGCCGGATGCGCGCTCGATCGATGCCCATGGCGTCGAGCGTTTCAGCGTACATGATGTTGAGGCCACTTCCTCCATCCATCAGCACCTTAGTGAGCCGCTTCATGCCGATGATGGGGTCGACCACAAGCGGATATCTTCCCGGCTATGGGACGCATTTCAGGTGGTCGGTCTGATCAAAGGTCATGGTGGACTCAGACCATCGGAGGAAGGAAGACACGGCCGATTCGGCCATATAGACCTCGTGGCGTGCAAGCTTTTGGCGGCGCCTAGAGTCGTAGGCCGCCGACCCTTCGAAGATCATGAGGCAGCCATCCAGCACCAAAAATCCACCATCCTTCCCCTCGGCATCATCTACGGCAGGCTTGGGCTCCTTCCAATGCTCCCCTTGTTGGAGCCTCCGGACAAGAACTGCTTCATGAGGCCACAGTCCTTGTATAGGTGCTTGACGGAGAAAGCATGGTTCGAGCATGGACCTTCGAGTAGCTTCTCGAAGTGGTCTAGGGTACCCTTGACGGACTTTCGACCTCCCTTTGTGATCGACAGTGGCCACGAGTGGGCCCTCGCATTGCTACTTGTTCTTCTTCTTGTTGGGGCGGATGGAGGCGCCTTCGCAGGCGTCCTCGTCCCGCTTTGCCTTGCCTTTAAGGCGATCGAAAATTGCCCCAACCGCCTCCTCGTCCGAGGCATGGCTGGTGGTGATGTCGAGGAGCTCCTTGGTGATTCACAGGCCCTTACATCCTAGCTTGTGAACCAGGGACTCACAGGTGGTCCCAAACAGGAAAGCTCCTATGACGTCGGCATCAGCGACGTTGGGCAGTTCGTTGCACTGCCGAGAGAAGTGCCAGATGTACCCACGAAGAGTTTCCCTGGACTTCTATCGGACGTTCTTGAGATCCCATGAGTTCCCAGGGTGCACGTATGTGCCCTGGAAATTTTCCATGAAGATCTCTTTTAGGTCCGCCCAACTTTGGATTCGGTTAGGGGAAGGTGTTCCAACCACGTTCGCGCCGAATCGACCAGGAACAATGGAAGGTTATGGATAATGAAATCATCACTATCCGCTCCACCGGCTTGGCAAGCAAGTCGATAATCCTTGAGCCACAGTCTGAGGTTCATTTCCTTGGAGTATTTTAGGATGTTGGTTGGCGGTCGGTACCGCGGTGGGAAGATGGCATTGAGGATATGCAGGCCAAAGGCCTGAGGTCCCAGCAAGTTGGGGCTCAGGCTTCAGTCCTCGCCGCTGTAATAGCGTCCACCACGATGAGGGTGGTAGCCACGGCTAGCTTCCTCCCTCGAATAGTCACGGGCACGCCTGCGGGAGTCGAGGGTGTCGCGCGTGTTACGGTGGAGTGCACTGGGACCGCGTGAAAGGTCCTAATATGGCTACAGGGGGGTGAATAGCCTATTTAAAAATCTACAAACCAACTAGAGCAATTTGATTAGTATGACAAATAGCGAAAAGCAAACTTGCTCTAGCTCTACAAGGGTTGCAAGCCACCTATCCAACAATTCTTGTTACTATAATCACTAGACACACAATTTACTAAGTCACTACTCACTAAGAGCTCTCACAATTGTTACACTAAAGAGCTCCACTAGATGGACTTAAGCTATAAAGCAAGCTCTCAATTCTAGCTACACTAAAGAGCTTGCTACAACTAGTTTGCGGGAATGTAAATGAGTAAGTAAGGTAATTATACCGCCGCATAGAGGAGTGAACCAATCACAAGATGAATACTTATTCAATCACCAGGAGAATACCAAAGGGCAAGAGACAACCAATTTTCTCCCGAGGTTCACGTGCTTGCCAACACGCTACGTCCCCGTTGTGTCGACCAACACTTGGTGGTTCGGCGGCTAAGAGGTGTTGCATGAACCTCATCCACACAATTGGACACCGCAAGAACCTACCCACAAGTGAGGTAACTCAATGACACGAGCAATTCACTAGGATTACCTTTCGGCGCTCCGTCAGGGAAGGTACAAGTCCCCTCACAATCATCGGAGATGGCCACGAACAATCACCAACTCGTGCCAATCCTCCTCCACTACTCCAAGCCATCTAGGTGGTGGCAACCACCAAGAGCAACAAGCGAATCCGACAACGAAACACGAACACCAAGTGCCTCTAGATGCAATCACTCAAGAAATGCATGTGGATTCTCTCCCAATCTCACAAAGATGATGAATCAATGATGGAGATGAGTGGGAGGGCTTTGGCTAAGCTCACAAGGTTGCTATGTCAATGCAAATGGCCAAGAGAGTGAGCTTGAGCCGGACATGGGGCTTAAATAGAAGCCCCCATGAAATAGAGCCGTTGGATCCTCAGTCTACTGAAAATCAGGGCGACCGGACGCTCCGGTTGTATTGACCGGACGTAGGACCCCAGCGTCCGGTCGCACGATGTACGCCACGTGGCACCTGCTTCAAATTCTGATCGCCCGAACGCGCAGCTTCGAAGTGACCGGACACAGGTCCTCAGCGTCTGGTCGTTTCCAGTAAGGTTCCATTCGTGACCGGACGTGTCCAGTTATCCCTGACCAGACTCACCCAATGTCCGATCAGTCACCCTCTTCTTTGTGCGCTGCCACGTCAGCAGGACCGGACGCACCCTGTCAGCATCTGGTCATGAAGTGACCCAGCGTCTGGTCGAAGACCGACGCCAGCGTCTTCACTGTTTCCACTGACCGGACGCTCTGGTCTAGTTGAGGCCAGCGTCCAGTGCACTCTGTGAAAACCTATCTTTTATGTATAGGGCGTCGGTGGCACCGTCGGACTGTCCGCACTCCACCGGTGAAGTTTCAAACCCTTGCTCCCAAGTGTTAAACACAATGTGTATCACCTTTGTGCATGTGTGTTAGCATATTTTCACAAACATTTTCAAGGGTGTTAGCACTCCACTAGATCCTAAATGCATATGCAATGAGTTAGAGCATCTAGTGGCACTTTGACAATCGTATTTTAATACGAGTTTCACCCCTCTTAATAGTACGACTATCAATCCTAAATGTGATCACACTCTCCAAGTGTCTCGATCACTAAACCAAAAAGCTCCTATCAATTTCACCTTTGCCTTGAGCTTTTTGTTTTTCTTTCTTCTATTCCAAGTCCAAGCATATGATCATCACCATGGCATCACCATCATCATGTCATGATCTTCATTTGCTTCACCACTTGGAATGTGCCACCTATCTCATAATCACTTTGATAAACTAGGTTAGCACTTATGGTTTCATCAATTTACCAAAACCAAACTAGAGCTTTCACCGTGGTGCGTGGCCTGCCGTCTTGCTGCGCCTGGTGGACTGACACGTCCTTGTCGGGTCGCTCTGAGGGCGTGCGCTGGCTGGCATTGAGCTCACGTCGTCGGGACAGCGAGCTCTCGGCTTGCTATGCCGCCGCACGCTCGAGTGATGTGCAAATCTCATGATGGGCCCGAAGGTCCTTGGGTGTCGCAGGCCTCGAAAGCCCCCGGAGCAAGGCCGCCGCAGCAGCGATGTTCTGGCTTGCCCGAGAGAAGTTTGGGAGGGCTTCGTCATCCTCGATGATCCTCCGGTTCACGTCGTGAGCCACAGCGCGCGCGCCCACCGTCTCCATGGCGCTCGATCTCTAGCTTGAGCTCCGCGTGTTCCTGCTCGAGCTGGAGTCATGCTTCCTCAATCTCTTGGTGCCGGGCCCTCAGCTGCTCTACCCGCAGGCGAGGTGGGGCCCCTGCATCCCCATGGACCTCGTCGTCGAGGTCATTTGTTGGGGTAGCCTCTCCCTCATGGATGCTTTCAACGTATCCCTTAGGGGTATCTACCATGAAACATTCACGCGAGGGGTGATGGCTCCCCCTACTAGAGTCAGAGTCGGAGGGCGACTCAGATTCCCCCACGAGGAGGTCGTGGAAAGATTCCACGACATAGTCGGTCATCCCCACGAACTCGTCGTTCGTAGGGGATGAGGGCATGCGTTGCATCGTGAGGTGGGCAACAGTCTCGCGGCGTTGCGCAGACCGAATGGGAGCGCTATCGGGTGAAAGCTCTAGCTTGGTTTTGGTGAATTGATGAAACCCTAAGTGCTAACCTAGTTTATCAAAGTGTTCATGAGATAGGTAGCACATTCCAAGTGGCGAAGCAAATGAAGATCATAACATGATGACGGCGATGCCATTGTGATGATCAAGTGCTTGGACTTGAAAAGAAGAAAGAGAAAAATAAAAGGCTCAAGGCAAAGGTATAAGTGGTAGGAGCCATTTTGTTTCAGTGATCAAGAAACTTAGTGAGTGTGATCACATTTAGGTTCGATAGCCGTACTATTAAGAGGGGTGAAACTCATATCGAAATACAGTTATCAAAATGCTACTAGATGCTCTAACTCATTGCATATGCATTAGGATCTAGTGGAATGCTAACACCCTTGAAAACATTTGTGAAAATATGCTAACACATGTGCACAAGGTGATACTGTCGACACAGAATTTCGTCCCGTGCCGAGGACACACGCAGCAAGCCGGAAGGGTCCGCTCGACGGAGCAGATCTGCCTAGCTTCAGCGCAATGGTGGTCGATCCTACGCAATCCTCCCGAGACGTGCCAGTCAATTTGACCCTGCAATTGACAAGGAGAGAAATTTTATTAGTAATTAAGGGCGGAACATGCCGGTGTTGCCAGACAGTCCCGAGTGTGCGGCTGTGAGAGCCGATATGAGAGGAGATCGACTAAATAGTCGATTCCAGCATATTCATAAGAATAAATCGGTTAAAGCTCATGGGGTTGTGTGAGAAGAACCGGTTATCATCCAAGATAGATATAATTCGAGCAATAATTTAATCAATGACAATAAGATATCAATGATGATTGGTTTAAACTGAGCCAATGATCACAAGTAACCGAACTCCTATTTATGTAAAGAAACAATTCAACACCACTTAACCATCTAATAAAGATAAATCTAATGAACATGTTAGATCTTATCTATCGCCATGACTAGTGGGGCATGAGGCAGAATCATGCAGGCTGTAGAAACAACAATAGACTCGACGACCCTAACTCATTACTAATATCAGTGGGGCATGAGGCAGAATCATGCAGGCCGTAATACAATAACAAGATCATGGGGCTAACATATCTTTTAACTTATCTCTACTTCAATGATCTCGTAATGTGAACTGTTCGTGATAGCGCTCGATATCGACTAAACAGCCGATTCAGACATAGCGCACAGTTAAGGTCATGCCTTCTCAGGAACGGATCTATCAACTAACGATCCCCACTCCACGGCGCTAATAGTGGGGTGAGAGGCAGAATCCCACAGGCCATGATAACGAGCCATGGAACGGTTCTCGCTAACCAATAGATCTACTCAAGATCGAACATGCCTTAACCGCACGCTATGCACGATTAAGATTGATATAAAAACAGCCGCTAAAAACATAACTCATCGTTTAAAGTGTAGATTAGATCAGTTTTAGATTAGCAAACGATGGGTTAAATAAGATATAAGGCCGATCCAGATCAATCTCAATCGGGCAGAGTGATATTGCTGTAATTAGATAAACAATGAAAGCAATAAGCAATATCGGTAACTTAATGAATCTACCAAAGACTGCCATTCAAAGGTAGAGCCAATAACTTGACCTTGATCTAGTTCAAGCAGTGGGGTGTGAGGCAAAATCACACAGGCCATACTTGAACTAAGCAAGAGTCGATAACTAGTTTATACCAGAGTCGTGGTGGGGGTCAACCGGATCGATGCAGCCATACGAACAGAGGTATAAACCATGACGGTACTTACAAACAAGTAGTGGAGGTTGACCGGATCGATGCAGCCATACTTGCTGAAGAACTCGCCGAGATCTACTCTACTCCTACTCCTAAGGGGTTACCGGAGCCGAAAAAAGTAAATTGACTTGTATTTGATTGATTGTTTTCCTCTTACAATAGCCGGGGTTTGATATTTATACCCGGAGTCTAGACATGAATCCTACTCGAGCACGATTTACAATCCTTGGCATAAAGGAAAACAAAACATTCCTAATTTAAGATAACTTGGACTCTAATATTTCCCTTTTTGTAGAGTCCAGCATGTCTCGTCCCAGCGCCGATCATAGCTTCTATCGTTATCTACTGGCGCTATCTGAAAAAAGCCGATTCTAGTGCCGTATTCGAACTAGTTGGTTTCAATCTACACGCAATTGATCCCTTACTGACATGATTCTGGGAGCTTTCGAGCCTCTGAAATCCTTCTCCCAAATTCTAGTGTAAACACATGCCCCCCAATTTTGGGATAAAAGTAATTTTATTCGAAAATTATCACGTCTTCATCCTTGATGGGTTTGCGGCCACGAGTAGAGAATCTTGATCTAGGGTCTACTGTTTGTCGCCGCCTATGTCAGCTCATGAGCCCATGCTTCATAACTTTTATGAGAGCATCATTATTTCATGGGTACTTGGACTCATCCTTCTAGTCCAGCTATAAAATGCCTTTCCAACCCCGGCGAGAGCAACTCAACTATTCAGCTATGTTTCTCTTCTTTCTGCCCTCTCGAGCTCTGACTTCATCGGACCCTCCATGGTCCATCCCTTTGCTGTGAAGATCTTGAGTGGTTAGAAGAATTCTTGTGCATAGGGTGATCGCGTCGCTCATTCTAGCACCTTGTCGAGCAAGAGAATCAGCTATTGCGGCTAGAAGAAGTCTTGTGATACCACCTGAGTCTTCTCTCCATGCTCGCAAAGCTGTTCTAGTATTTGCAAGGGCTAAAATGTGTGGAAACCTTCCCCTTGTTTGCTTCATCAAACGCCCACTGGGAGAGCCACAGACTTCTTTCCCGCAGTTCCCAGTCACCGAGAAACTAGTTAGGCGTCTGTTAAGCAGGCAGCCTTTCCCCTTCTTCTAATATAAGTTTGTTCACTGGCCAATGTGACTTGATTCATGATAACCTTCGGCCTCATGGGGACCCGGACTCCCTTCAATCCAAAGAAGTCTTGGAGGTTAATTTTTTGGTCAATGTAAATTCTTTGTATCCATCCCACGACATTTCATAATCTGGGAAGCTATAAGTCTGAATCTGTTATCTCTTCGTTATCTATCCCCTGAAATCTCGGAGTGCCAATCCGTTTTCGTATCTGCTTTCAGTTTTCACACCCTCGGCGAGATTCATCTCCTCGCCTCCCCGGGCTATATATACGGACCACGGCTTGGGCTCAGAAAGCTACCGGCCTCGTCTCAAACCTTCTGCGTCCTTGGTATAGTTCTTGCTCTTCTATAGGTTTGAGATCATGGAGAACAGTAAGAGGCCTACTGAGGAGGCTCTCAACGGGCTGGCATCATCACGCCAACGCCTTCATTGCCGGGAAGGTGCCACTCGGGATGTCCCCATCGTTCTGGAGCACAGGGTCGATCCGGCTCAGCCTTCAAGATCATCTTCAACACTGATTCGTCGCTAGCCCCTAATTATTCGAGGAGGCAGACCGATAATGTCAATCTAATCGCTTCCATCGATTGGACTGATCAGAGTCTATCCAACTGCCTTTCCCTTGTGGAATCGGCTCTGGCCATGATTCAAATCTGATCATCCTCCGAGGCCGACCTGAGGGAGCGGTTGGCCAGGGCTGAAGCCAGAATCACAGGTGAGACGGCTACCATAATCTCCTTAGCTTTTCTTAACTTTGCTTTCGAGATTTTCTGATCATCCCTTCCTTTGAATTTTAGATCTGACTGCCCATTGGAAAGCCTTCGATCAGCCGCAGATCACGCGGCGGGATTTATCAATGCTAGGGGTGCTGTTCCGATAGTCCATTTGCATGACATTCCAAACTGCATCAGGGAGGTTGCTCTCCATGGTGTCTGCCATGGCGTTGCCACAGCGTTGGCCACTACACAAGCCTGCTCTGGCCACAATCTCCAGCTCCTTCCTCATGGTTTCCCGGATGTAGTGCCCCCCGGGGATCATGAGCGTTTGATTGAGGAATTCTTTAGCGCCGCCAACTCTGTAGCTTTCAATACTTTGGCCGATGATGTAGTGAGCAAAGTGTTCTCCAACCCATAGCTTGTAATAAGTGATTTCTTAGCAAACAATTCCTTTGTCTTGAATGACTTTTCTTTGTTTCGTACTTCATATTATGTGTATTACTTCATCTATGTTTGCTTTCCTCCTATAGGCGATACGTATCGTACCGGCTTTTGTCCCTTTGGGTTCATTTTTTGCACTAAAGGTGGTACCCTTCTGATATCGGCTATTAGAGCTGTCGACCGAACAAATCGGTTATTTAAGTGTTAATCCAAACGCTGGGATAATATTTCTTTAGATATTTCCCATTGATTGCTCGACCGAACTCTTCTTCTCCTCCTAGTGTCTCTAGAATATACGCATTACCAGGCACACAACGCTTGATCCGATAAGGCCCTTCCCAATTGGGTGACCATTTGCTGAACTTGCTGTCCTTTGACCCGATCGGCAATTTCACTTTCCAGACCAAATCTCCTTCAGAAAATTGCTTATTCTTGACCTTTTTATTGTAATATTTTGCGACCCTCAGTTTATTGACTTCGATATTTTTGAGAGCGCGCAGCCGAAGGCAACTCAAGTCTTCTAAGCCATCCATCATAAGATTTTTGTAGACTTCGGCTGTCAAATCGTTTTGTAACATAAGACGCCTCGATCCGGTCTGAACTTCCCAAGGAAGGACTGCGTTATGGCCATACACAAGTTCATAAGGTGATGTTTTAATTGATCCATGATAGGCCATCCTATATGCCCATAGTGCCTCATTAAGCGTCGAATGCCACTTCCTTGGTTGTTCCTCAATTTTCTTCTTGATCAGCTTGATCATAATCTGATTGGACGCCTCTGCCTGGCCATTAGCCTGAGCATAGTAAGGAGATGAATTTAGCAGCTTGATCCCCATACTGGCAGCAAAATCTCTGAATTCCTCTGATGTGAACATGGTCCCTTGATCGGTAGTGATGGTTTGAGGAATCCCAAAACGATACACGATATGCTCCTTGACAAAATCAATCATGTTTTTTGAAGTTACTATTTTTAGGGGAATTGCCTCAACCCACTTGGTGAAGTAATCTGTTGCTACCAATATGAACTTATGTCCTTTGCTCGAGGGTGGAAAGATCTGGCCAATCAAATCAATTCCCCAGCCCCAAAACGGCCATGGCTTGATTATTGGGTTCATGGCCGACGCAGGTGATTTCTGGACATTACCAAAACGTTGATAGTCTTGGCATCCTTTGTAATATTCAAAGCAGTCTTCTAATATTGTTGGCCAGAAATATCCAGTCCTGCGAATAATCAATTTCATCTTATAAGCCGATTTATGAGCCCCACATATCCCTTCATGCACTTCGCCCATCAAAACCTTAGCTTCTTCTTGATTCAGGCATTTGGGTAATGCCCTATCGATGGTTTTGTAATACAGCTGGTCATCCAGTAAAACATACTTAGTCGATTTATACCTTAGCTTTCTGGTAACTTTCTGTGATGGATTTCTGAGGTAGTCGACTATCTCAACTCTTCAATCATTGTCCGAGGTTTCATTACTCAAGATTTCTTGAACCACTCGATAACCTGATGCACTTTGAGCCAAACGGTTAGCTTCTTGATTCTGCGCCCTAGGAATATGTTGAAATGAGACATGAGGAAATTCCCTGAGCAACCTTTGGCATTCATCATAATATCTCCTCAGAGTATCCTCTTTGCACTCATACAGGTCGATCAACTGATTAATAATTAACTGTGAGTCTCCAAATATTTCAATCGCTTCGGCCTTTACCTCATGAAGAAGTTGAATCCCTTTGAGAACAGCCTCATATTCTGCTTGATTGTTGGTGACCATTGGTTCGGTTGGAAAAGCAAACTCAAAATTTGCCCCCCGAGGCGAAATAATAACAATACCAATGCCACCACCATTCTTACATGATGACCCATCGAAGAATAACGTCCAGGGCACCGGCTCTACATGATTCACGCTTGGCTTATGATGCTGGGTGACGAAATCAGCTATTACCTGCCCTTTAACTGCTTTAGTCGATTCGTACCTCAAGTCAAATTCTGATAATGCGAGAATCCATTTTCCTACTCTCCTATTTAGTATCGGCATCGATAACATGTGCTTGATCACATCAGCCTTGTAAACAACCGTGCACTCGGCCGATAATAAGTAATGCCGCAACTTGGTGCAAGAGAAGTATAAGCACAAGCATAACTTTTTAGTGGGAGAATATCTTGTTTCTGGATCTAAAAGTCTCCTACTTAGATAGAAAACCACTCGCTCTTTTTCTTCAAATTCTTGTATCAGGGCCGATCTAATTGTTTGGTCATAAGCCGATATGTACAACTTGAAAGGTTTACCTTGTTGAGGAGGGACCAGCACGGGTGGACGTTTCATATATTCCTTTATCTCCTCAAACGCCTTCTGTTGTACGTCACCCCATCTAAATTCTTGATTATTCTTTAATTTCAACAAGAGAGAAAACGACAGAACCCTCTCTGACAAATTTGAAATAAACCTTCTGATGAAATTAATCTTGCCAAGCAAAGATTGCAACTCTGTCTTAGTAGTCGGGGGCACTGCGTCGTCAATTGCTTTCATGCTCTTGTGACCAACTTCGATTCCTCTCTCGTGGACCATAAAACCCAAGAATTGTCCAGCTGACACTCCAAAAGCACACTTATTAGGATTCAACTTCAGACCATGTTTCCTTGTGCATTCCAGAGTCT
Organism: Miscanthus lutarioriparius; assembly: GCA_904845875.1. Classification (NCBI taxonomy): domain Eukaryota; kingdom Viridiplantae; phylum Streptophyta; class Magnoliopsida; order Poales; family Poaceae; genus Miscanthus; species Miscanthus lutarioriparius. The sequence goes on from CAJGYO010000067.1 coordinate 135,974, forward strand.
CCCGCAAATCAGCTAGATGCTCTTTGTATCATTTCGATTTTATCATCACATCATCAATGTAAATCTCAACGATCCTGCCGATCAACTTATGAAAGATATAATTCATTACCCTTTGATAAGTGGCACCAGCATTCTTTAGACCGAAGGTCATCACAACCCACTCGAACAAGCCGATTGCGCCGGGGCACCTGAAAGCGGTTTTCGCTATGTCCTCCTCAGCCATGAAAATTTAGTTATACCTTGCATTGCCGTCCATGAAACTAATAACCTTGTGCCCGGCTGCTGCATCTACTAACATATCGGCTATCGGCATCGGATAACCATCCATGGGTGTGGCTTTATTCAGATCCCTAAAATCAATGCAAACCCTTAGTTTTCCATTCTTCTTGTATACAGGGACAACATTCGATATCCATTCTACATATCGGCATGGTCAGATAAATTTTGCCTCCAGTAGCCTCTCAGTCTCCTTTTTAATATCGTCAAGCACGTTCGGATTGAATCTCCTTGGAGCTTGCTTAAATGGCCGATATCCAGGCTTGATTGGCAACCGATGTTCGACAATTGACCGGTCTAAACCAGGCATTTCATAGTATTCCCAAGCAAAGCAGTCTTTAAATTCTTTTAATAGATCAATTAATTCTCGCTTATACTCCGGATCCAATTTAGCACTTACGTACGTCGGCCTAGGCCTGTCTCCAGAACCAATATCCACTTCCTCCAATTCATCGGCCGACGTGAAGCTATGTCCTAGTTTACCATCTGTACCATCTATTGGATTATCCATTAAAACAGATTCCCAAAGCCGACTGCTTGGATCGGCTGTTGACTTTCGCCATCGATTATGAATTCTGATGGCAACAGAAAAGCCATTTGGATATTAGCCGATGGCTGCTCTCTATCGGCTATTTGCCTTGCGCGCCATACTTGAAGTTTACCGGATGCTTGAGCCTGTTCCAACTCTTTATTCCTTAGGCGCTGCACCCTTTTCTTCTGACTTCTTGTCAATCCTTCGGGGCACCATTGGCTTTCCTGCCAGACATGCTCCCTTTGGTTGCTTCCTTCTTCATGATCAGCCCAGTCTTGGTCAACAACTCTTTTTCCCAGCCGATCATGAATACTTTTATTTTTTAAGCGTTGATCCATGTTATTATGGTGATATGCACCTTGGGCATGGATAGACCGGCGGTTGATCTGAAATTGCCTAAACTCCCAATATTGATGGCTGCATTCTGGACAGTTGTGTCTGGTAGGCAATTTCAGACCTTCGTTCCAGCAGTATCTGAAGAAAGGGCAATTCCAATGCGATTCGGCTTGCTTCCTTTCATATCTTTCTTCTTCTAGTTGACGCTGGTATTCTTGATCCTCTAACCATCGCTGATAATCCTTTTTCTTCTGCCGCTGCCACTTATTCAACAAGATTCGAGATGCAACTCGTGGCTTTGTCGCCCCATCCTTTGACGCTTCCCCCTGTTCATATCGGCTCTTTTGCTGATCACGACATTTTCTAATCTCTCTGTATCCATCAGCCGATATTTGCATCTTCGGGTCAACTGTTCCAGCTTCTCTTGATTTGGCCGATGTTAGAACCTTAGTTTTTCCTTTGAATAGCCCAACATCAACCATATTTTGATCTCTTAGGAAAGGATTATCATCAACTTTCATCTTTCGAGGCGTATCAAACTTGAGCCTCCCTTGCTGAATAGCTCTCTGTATATGCTGCTGGAAAATTCTGCATTCATTGGTGGAATGAGAAGTAGCATTATGAAACTTGCAGAACTTCTTATTCTTCAATTGTTCAGGGGGCAACATAACATGGTTGTCCGACAATTTGATCTGGCCCTTCTCAAGTAAGAAGTCAAAGAGCTTGTCCGATTTTGTGACATCAAAGTCATAGCTCTCCTCGACTCCTCTTCCCCAAGGATTTGGCACCATCACTATCTTCTTGCCCCAATTCCATTCAGCTGCAGCAACCTCCTCTTCTTCATCCTCATAGCCGTCATCGACTGAGTATGGATCATAAGCTTCGGCTACGGTGGTATTCTTCTAGAATCGGGTATCTTTGCGCATACTCTAGAATTGACTATTGAGCACTGCCACTCGTTAAGCCAACTGACCCAAGTTATCGAACTCTTGCCCTAGCAACTTTTCTTTCCACATTGGCAGCATTCCCTAGATGGCTAAAGCAGCTAACTGATCATCTGCCAAGCTCAATGAGAAGCACAAGTTCCTAGTCTCTCAGAATCTCTAAAGAAACTTAGTGCTCGATTCGTTAGTCCTCTGTCTCAGCGTTGTCAAATCGGTTATCTTCTTTTCTCCAGTCCCAGTGTAAAAATATGTATGAAACTTCTTCTCTAGGTCAGCCCAATTGGCAATAGAGTTGACTAGTAGTGACGAGAACCAAGTGAAGGCTGGCCCTGACAGGGATAAGGAGAAGAAACAAACTCGATGGGCATCCTCAACTGATGCTTCGCCCAATTATGTAAGATACCGACTGACATGTTCTATTGTGCTTGTACTGTCTTGACCAGTGAACTTGGCGAACTCTGGGAGCCTATAATTTGTAGGAAGAGCGACCAAATTATACCATTCTGGATATGGACGTTTATACGAAAAAGTCATTCCTTTTGGCTTTAGACCGAACTGATTCTTTATCATCTTGGTCACCTTCAGCAGCAACTCGTCAGCTTGCGGATTTGGATTTCTCGACACTTGCTGACGCATCTGTGGATTGAAATCCCGCATGCCTTGATATCCTGGATTTGGTATCATGTGGAGGGTGCTATAATCCGTGCCATAGTGATAGCCTTATGGAACCTCAATCTGTTGGGTCCTTTGCTGGCTTGCTGCTTGAAGTCTCTGATTATAGACATAAGGATCTATATCTCTACGGATCCTTTGAATTGATGGTGCTATCTTCTGAGCCGACGATGGTATATGGCCTGATGTGCCAAAATTGATCATCTGGTTTTTACTTTGCCCCGCCGGCTGTTGCACATGTTGTATCGACGGTCCAGGATTGTACTGTATCTGATTCGTATTAGTACCTGGAGTTTGTTCAGATGAACCTTGAAGTGCCTGGACGTCACCATTACCAGCTGGTGCTGCTTCTTGATGGCTGGTGCTGACTTGATTAGTCCCTTGGGTCAACGGATCTGGAATGTTGTAACAAGTCGATCTAACCTGACTAACTGGAATTCCATCAATCGCCTCTTTCATGGCGTTGTGAAATGCGTCAACGAAAGCTTCATTGTGGCTTGATAGAGCATCCCGAACAGATTTGTCTATGGCTTCCATAAAGAAACTCCTTTCTTCAGCTTCAACTGTATCTATCTGCCCGTGTAGTAGAACTCTTGGTAGTGGAAATTTCTGAATAATGGTGTTGTCACGTGTTTTGGTGTAGGACAACAAACACTTCTTCTGAAATTCTTCTGTAGCTTTGTTGATGGTACCCTTATCTTCATCAGGTAGGTCTTCATAATGTACCATAAGGATGTTGTCGTTGTTGTGGACCGCCATGACGATTGTGGTGTCCCACCGGGCGTGCCAGAAACGTGTGTCGACACAGAATTTCGTCCCGTGCCGAGGACACACGCAGCAAGCCGGAAGGGTCCGCTCGATGGAGCAGATCCGCCTAGATTCAGCGCAAGGGTGGTCGATCCTGCACAATCCTCCCGAGACGTGCCAGTCAATTTGACCCTGCAATTGACAAGGAGAGAAATTTTATCAGTAATTAAGGGCGGAACGTGCCGATGTTGCCAGACAGTCCCGAGTGTGCGGCTCTGAGAGCCGATATGAGAGGAGATCGACTAAATAGTCGATTCCAGCATATTCATAAGAATAAATCGGTCAAAGCTCATGGGGTTGTGTGAGAAGAATTGGTTATCATCCAAGATAGATATAATTCGAGCAATAATTTAATCAATGACAATAAGATATCAATGATGATTGGTTTAAACTAAGCCAATGATCATAAGTAACCGAACTCCTGTTTATGTAAAGAAACAATTCAACACCACTTAACCATCTAATAAAGATAAATCTAATGAACATGTTATATCTTATCTATCGCCATGACCAGTGGGGCAAGAGGCAGAATCATGCAGGCCGTAGAAACAACAATAGACTCGACGACCCTAACTCATTACTAATATCAGTGGAGCATGAGGCAGAATCATGTAGGCCGTAATACAATAACAAGATCATGGGGCTAACATATCTTTCAACTTATCTCTACTTCAATCATCTCATAATGTGAACTGTTCGTGAGAGCGCTCGATATCGACTAAACAGCCGATTCAGGCATAGCGCACAGTTAATGTCATGCCTTCTCAGGAACGGATCTATCAACTAACGATCCCCACTCCACGGTGCTAACAGTGGGGTGAGAGGCAGAATCCCACAGGCCGTGATAACGAGCCATGGAATGGTTCTCGCTAACCAATAGATCTACTCAAGATCGAACATGTCTTAACCGCACGCTATGCACGATTAAGATTGATATAAAAACAGCCGCTAAAAACATAACTCATTGTTTAAAGTGTAGATTAGATCAGTTTTAGATTAGCAAACGATGGGTTAAATAAGATATAAGGCCGATCCAGTTCAATCTCAATCGGGCAGAGTGATATTGCTGTAATTAGATAAACAATGAAAGCAATAAGCAATATCGATAACTTAATGAATCTACCAAAGACTGTCATTCAAAGGTAGAGCCGATAACTTGACCTTGATCTAGTTCAAGCAGTGGGGTGTGAGGCAGAATCACATAGGCCATACTTGAACTAGGCAAGAGTCGATAACTAGCCTATACCAGAGTCGTAGTGGGGGTCGACCGGATCGATACAGCCATACGAACAGAGGTATAAACCATGATGGTACTTACAGACAAGCAGTGGAGGTCGACCGGATCGATGCAGCCGTACTTGCTGAAGAACTCGTCGAGATCTACTCTACTCCTACTTCTAAGGGGTGGCCGGAGCCGAAAAAAGTAAATTGACTTGTATTTGATTGATTGTTTTCCTCTTACAATAGCCGGGGTTTGATATTTATACCCGGAGTCTAGACATGAATCCTACTCGAGCACGATTTACAATCCTTGGCATAAAGAAAACAAAACATTCCTAATTTAAGATAACTTGGACTCTAATCTTTCCCTTTTGTAGAGTCCAGCATGTCTCGTCCCAGTGCCGATCATAGCTTCTGTCGTTATCTGCTGGCGCTATCTGAAAAAAGCCGATTCTAGTGCCATATTCGAACTAGTTGGTTTCGATCTACACTCAATTGATCCCTTGCTAACATGATTCTAGGAGCTTTCGAGCCTCTGAAATCCTTCTCCCAAATTCTAGTGTAAACAGATACATTTGGTGGTTGGCACATTTGAGCAAAGGTTAGAAACTTCACCGGCGAAGTGTCCCCCCGTAGAGTGCGGACAGTCCGACAGTGCCACCGGCGCCCTATACAGAAAAAATAGGGTTTCACGGACTAGACTGGACGCTGGCCTCAACTGGACCGGCGCGTCCGGTCAGTAGAAGCAGTGAAAACGCTGGCGTCGATCTTCGACTGGAAGCTGAGTGGGTGCGTCCGGTCTCGCTGACGTGGCAGCGCACAGAGACGTTGAGTGACCGGACGCTGGGTGAGTCCGGTCAGGCAAGACCGGACGTGTCCGGTCGGGATTTTTCGCGAATGGAACCTTACTGGAAATGATCGGATGCTGGGGTCCTGCGTCCGGTCGTGTTCACACTAACGCGTCCGGTCTTCATTTGACCGTTGAGATCAGGCGATCAGTGTTTGAAGCCGATGACACGTGGCAAGCATCAGGCGACCAGACGCTGGGGTCCTACGTCCGGTCGATCTGACCGGAGCGTCCGGTCACCCCGAGCAGTGCCCAGTGAAGGGGTACAACGGCTCTATTTCATGGGTACTTCTATTTAAGCCCCATGGCCGACTTAAGCTCACTCTCTTGGCTATTTGCATTGACATAGCAACCTTGTGAGCTTAGCCAAAGCCCTCCCACTCATCTCCGTCATAGATTCAACATCTTTGTGAGATTGGGAGTGAATCCAAGTGTATTGCTTGAGTGGTTGCATCTAGAGGCACTTGGTGTTCGTGTTTTGCTGTAGGATTCACTTGTTACTCTTGGTGGTTGCCACCACCTAGATGGCTTGGAGCAGCGAGGATCGTCGAGCGGAGGTTGGTGATTGTCTTCGGCTCCGATCGTGGTGATTGTGAGGGGTTCTTGACCTTTCCCTGGCCAAAAGGTACTCTAGTGAATTGCTCGTGGCTTGTGTGATCCTCATCTTGTGTTGGTTGTGTGGCACCCTATTGAGGGTTTGGCGTATGATGCTAATTAGTGCGTGAACCTCCAAGTGAGTGAATCGCCACAACGAAGACTAGCTTGCCGGCAAGCAAGTGAACCTCGGTAAAAATCATTGTGTCATCATTTGATTCTGAGGTGATTGGTCTTCATTGATATTGATTCTTGTGATTGATTGGTTCATTCCTTGACACGGTGGTATAACCATCTTACTCTCTCTTTACATTACCGCAAACTAGTTATCAAGCTCTTTAATGTAGCTAGTTGTGAGAGCTTGTTAGTTTGGTTAGTGTGGCTCTTTAGTTAGTCTTTGAGAGCACACTAACTTAGTGTAGTGACATAGCCATTGTGTGGATAGAGACTATAAAAACTAGAATTGTGGTAGGTGGCTTGCAATTTTAGTAGGCTAGCGCAACACTCGCTTCACCTCATATTTGTTTAACCGGTTTGCTAAGTGTTGTTGTAGAATTTTTAATAGGCTATTCATCCCCCTCTAGCCATTAGGACCTTTTATCGGGGTGCTTCGAATGAGGTATTCCGGAGAGAGCGGCTCTCCTCCGGCAAGCTACGTCATGACGTTGGCGAACGAGAACGTGAGGCGGCCCAGGTCCTCCCGGGACGGTCGGGGTCCCAGGAAGGCGCCGAGCTGGCCCTCTAGCCTGCTGTAATCGAAGCCGAGGAGCTAGTCGCTCCTAGGGCACGGGCCTCCGGTGCGTACAGCTACAGCTCCTCAAGCGTCTCGGTGATCGCGTCGAGGCCGGCGGAGTGGAGAGGTTGGACGACAGCGGGAACTTGCACCAACTCGCCCTCCGTCGTAACGATGAAGTCCATGTTCCTGAAGCGCACGTGCGCGCCTGGGACCCAACTGACGCCGTGACTAGCCATCCGAGGTCTGATGTGGACATCGAGACGCGCAAAAAGCCCCTACCTATCGCTTCAAGTGTCGATGTTTTCGGACCACCGACGGATAAATTTATAGTTGCGCGTCTGACTCGGATGGTGTGCTCGGAGGACACAAGGGTTTATACTAGTTCGGGCGGAACGTCCCTACGTCCAATTTGCTGCTGCTCGTGTTACCATCACTTGATTTGCAGTAGGGGTTACAAACAGGCGAGAGGGAAAGGATCCCAAGTCTCTGATGGAAGGAGTGAACGGGTGCTGAGAGCTCGATTGCCCCTCAGCCATGTGTTCGTGTTGTGCTCTTGTGTTTTTATCTCGTGGTTCGATCTCGTGTGGATCTAGGTTCTCCTTTCATGGGGCGTCTTGCTTCCTCTTTTATAGGCGAAGGGAAAGCGCGGGTTACAACGGAGGAAAAAGAGAAGAACGAGAGGGAGCATAAGGCTTCCAGGATCGTCAGGTCCTTCTACTCCTTCATGCGGGTCCCACCGATCCTGTAGATGTCGACAGGGATGGCTCCACGTCGCGACCCTGTTCATCACTGGCGCCATGCGCATGCGTCATCTGCCGGTCATGGCGTTTCATTCCGTCCCAACGGACGTCGTGGTGAACTGACGCGCCTGTCAGCGTTCGTACGAGGGTTAGGCAGAACAGCACCAGCACGCCCGACGCTGTTCTTGATGTGAATCCTCGGGTATGACTCGTCATGGCCGCGGGTTACATCGAGACGTGCCAGTCTCTTCCCTGGTCAGGGTTTTAACCCAGGCCCATATGCTTGGACCTGGAGTGGTTGATGGTGGTATGGGTCCCCGTCGAACGAGACAGAGCCCGCACCTGAGGGGTCAGGCGAGACGAAGACCGCGGCCTCGAGGTCGGGCGAGACAAAGCCCGCAGCCTAGAGGTCGGGCGAGACAGAGACCGCAGCCTCAAGGTCAGACGAGACGGAGCCCGCGGTCTTGGACGAGAAGAAACATCTATTGAGAGCACATGTTGATTTCATTGAAGGCTGTAGCAACAATGCCACATCATACTCTATTAGGTGGTGCATCATGAGTTCATCCCATAAATTGTAGTGGAATCACCCATTCCTCATGCTTATACAAACTATTAGTTTGAGGGATGAGGTGGTGGAGAATCAGCCCATTATATTCCAGAATAAACCAAACAAAAAAAGTGTGGGAGAAAATGACAGACCCACCCATTCCTCAGACCAAACACGCTAAATAAAGAAGCGGTTGCACAATCTGAACTGGTCCAACGGTATGGATTAACAAGAGAAAAAAATCAATTGCCAATAATACTAGCATTTGTGCAGGCATTTTAAACAAAACAGAGAGATGACGGAAGTCCATTGCTCCCAACTTCAGTGTCTGAAAGCTCCATGCTTTTTAGCTGCATGAGGCCTATAGCACATCAAGATGCAAAGATAGATTAAAAGATGCTTTGAGGCAGCAGCAACAACAAAAAACAGATTATAGTATAATAGTGAAAAAGAAAACACATTTAGGATTCAGCAGAGAGAAATGGTTAATAAGCACAAAAGAGAGTTAAACAGCAACAGTTTATTCAGTGGTTTTTGTCTTAACATTTTTCTTAACTGCCACTGTAATCTTACCAATGCATTGAACCCTCACCTTTCAGGTGAAATAAACCCTCATCACCAATCTTACATGAGTCCAAGTTCAAGCACTCCAAGCTGATCAAATCTGAAAGGAACATTGGGCATCAGAATAGAACTAGAAAGCAGTTTTCTCATTATGCACGAATCAATACTAAGGGACACCATAATTATGATGCACTTTTAGAAGGCAATACAAGAAGTGTGGGTTTCCACGGTTCCAGTAAATGTTGTGCTTATAGTGCTGCACACAATTTTAGGACAAAGAGTGCAATACCCTCCCTGAAGACGCCATTCCAGGCTTGCATCATGAAAGAAACAGTACCCATTTGTTAGGAAAAGACATGGGCTGATCCAGCAGGGAGGCCCAAGTCCCCACCCCACCTGCTGGAGCACCATGGAGAGCAAGAAGGGAGGGGAGGGAGAAGGAGAAGAGGGGCCAGGGCGCTGGAGGAAGGACAAGGAGATGAGCCACTGGGAAAAGATCTGATTATTTTTCTTAGACATAGTGATTAGGTTCTACGGAAGACTATATCAAAATGTTTTTCAACGAAATATGCAACATAGTTGTTTCTTAGATAATAAATCCTACGGTGAACCAATATAAAGATAATGAATGGATAAAACTTACCTTTTAAATGAATTAAACACGCATCTGTAGTGTGGTTGAACCCTAAATTTAGAGCCTTAAATTTTATAAGACCTGCAAGGCAGTGCCAGTAAATGAACTAAACAAAATTTTTAATCGTGAAGGATAGAGAATTTAGTGGCAGCCAGCCAGCTTGCAGCAATTATGTCTGACCATTAATCTAGACAAGAAAAACAAGGAACCAATCTCCAATAACAGACTTAGATTCAACAAGATCAGTAATCTGCATCATGTTTACCTTGCAAGTTCTCACAACCTTCATCTCATATGCCACACCAACTTAGATTCAACAAGACCAACGAAGCCAGTTCTGCAATAGCACGACTGTCTTAGTAAGGTTCCGGTACCTAAGTGCATGACTTGAAGCTGTTTACACAAACATTGATGAGAAACACAGTCCAAAGGGCTACTCTGTGCATTGAGGTATTAACGGATTTGTTCACACAGGGAAAAGAAAGAAGACTAAATAAATCCATAAATGAGTGAGTAGTTCTCCTAAGTTGACAATGATGCGTGTGGTCAGCTGTTCGTAGTTGTTAGTGGTTTGTCGTTGGTGTGATCGCCCTCTTTTGTTAGTGGTTTGTCGTAGTTGCTTTCTTGGCCAGTTTTTTGTAGTTGTTTTTCTTAGTATGGAGTGCTCCTCTAGTAGTGGGTCTTGCCGGCTTTTTGGTCCAAGGGGTTGCTCGGTTTTCGAACCTGGTTTCACCATAAAAATTGGGGGAAATTCTTTTTGTCTAATAATGTGTGCGGCAATGCTCTTGCCACTCTTTCAAAAATAGTAAGTAGGAACAGCTACATGGCATGGTTAGACTTCATAAAGAAGTACACCCTTGTCAAAAAACAAATGCCTCCTCCAGCCAACAAGTTTCTTTTGAAAGTAATAATAGAATGACTGAATGAGATTGTGTTCGCCACACCTCAGCAACAAAAGGAAAAAAAAAAGTTATGTTCCTGTCAAGCTGTATATGTAGTAGTGACATGCCCTGATAGTAGCTGAATGCCTGAAAAGCACTCTCCGAGTATCTAGTCCGACATCTGGGAACTTTTGTGTCATCTATTCATGCACTCTTAATTGAATCCTTAATCAACTATGTAATGACAACTGTATACGATTGGTGGCACTAGCACAATTTCCATGGGCAGAAGGAAAACAGATGGGGACTTCTTGAGACTAAATGTAAGATATTTTCGCACAAGTGTCAACCGATGGCACAGTATGCCCAGGAAAAGATACAAACCAGATATAACCTCCAATCAAGCTACAGTAACTGTACAACCCTCCAGATTTAGATGACCTAGCTTGTGTAGACCTGAATTGATGGCCCAACAACTCAAAGCAATGAGTTACTGCTAAGTTCAAATGAAACGTTCATATGGTTACTGAATAACTAAAAGCAATGACTTAATCAAAAATAAAAGGGGCTCTTGTGTTCTTGTCCCTACTTATTTTGCCCTCGTTTTTCTAACTTTGTGATTTTGCCCTTAACTGTTCACAAGTCAACGCGATTTTGCCCCTGGTCAACGGTAAAAACAGGGGCGAATTTGCGTTGACCAGGGACAAAATCGCGTTGACTTATGAACAGTTAAGGGCAAAATCACAAAGTTAGAAAAACGAGGGCAAAATCACAATTGCACATCTGTGTAAGGGGCAAGAACACCATTTTCCCAAAATAAAAATACACCTAGTTTACACAAGGGCATGTACAAGAACCAAATATTATAGTGAAAAATGAAGAAATTTATTTGTGTTTCTTGGAGTTACCTCTCAGATAAGAAACACAAAAATCAGAGATTTTGCAGGAAGAGAGCTGTAGCTCTCTCAAATTCATGAGATCTGCAGAAGGAAAATGCTATTTGTTAGCCTGGGAGATCATTGTAAGTTACAATATACTGATATGCACTTTACAACAGTCAGTTATGGAGAGGTGCTACCTGACAAATACTTTCATATCTGAATCTGTGATGCAATTACAATATTTCATATTCAGTTTTTCTAGTTTTTTCAAGCCTGCATCAGAAAGTTTTGTCATTGCATAGTTGAATATAAATTGGAAGCATTACTGTAATGGAGAATGAGCTGAATTCACATCAGAAAGTTTTTTAAAGCCTAGAACATTTTGGATTTCCATCCGATTATATTTTTAAAAATTAAGACAAAACTCATGAGAAAGTTAATAACTATCAAAATCATATTAACGGAATATAGATTTTGATGAACTAGAAAATGCAATACCATCTTGATATTTATTGAAGCTGAATAGCAAAGTGAAACCTCTAGTACTCTGATTTAGTGAATAAAGTTTGAAATTAGTTAAGATTGCCGTGTGTTCAATATCTGCAAGAGCATCACCACACTAGCATTGAGCTACTAGGGTGAAGAATAACTAAAAATGTGTTCAATATCTGATTCATTTTTTAGAACTACTGGATCACTATCAGGGTTCAAGTTAGCTTTACATTAAAATATTTTAATACATGGAATCTATTATCATCTGGAAACATTTGATTTTACAAATTGTAAAAAAAAGGGTAGACCCAGTGCCGGAGGCTCCCACATGAGTGGGGGTCTGGGGAAGGGAAAAACCGAGGCAAGCCTTCCCTCCGCAAAATCTGCGGAGAGGCTGCTTCGAACCCACAACTTGGTGACTCAGTGAGACAGCTCTCACCATTGCACCAGGCCTGCCCTTCTGATTTTACAAATTGTACCAAGTGAAAAAATGCTAGATAAATTCACGAAGAACATATTGTGACCCAAAAAAATGGAAAATGCATAGCTAACAATGTACACATGAGTGGCCAAAACCATTTTTTTAAATTAAATTGTTCCAGCTGGTGGAACCATCAAGCCAAGTAACCAAAAAATGCATACATTTAATTTGTGGTGACTATGCTATCCATATTATAACATGTGCTATAAAACTTGTATATAAAAGAACCACCTGTTATAGAATGAGGAAATGGTTTAATAATTCATACAGCCTGCAAAATTTAGTAGAAATATACTTAAAACAACCAGAGTAAGATAAAATAAACAAATTTATAAAAGGACCCATAAGAACAATAAGAAAATACAACAAACAACTAGATTAAAGTTCTAAAGACTAATCAAAACAATAATCCGCTTGAAGTCAGCCAGATTAGCATAAAGCTAGATAACATATCTAAAAAGTTAATCAAAAGCACCATGAATAAGATCTAAAATCAGACTGGTGATAGAAGAGGACTAGAAGTAACCAAAAAGACCAGCCTCAGTAGCTCATCTAAAAAGTATAACACCTTTAATAAAATACACAACAAAAATTATATGACATTAATAAATTACAAAAGCAAATATCAACTTGTTAGTACGAAGAATGATATGATATTAACGCAATTCTTCAATCATTTAAAAAAGCACTATGAAAGGGAATGGTATATTTCTAGAAGCTGCATAATCTACAGAATGCTAGGGATTTTTGCAAAAATCTCCTACATTAGAAACACAATGACATTAACAAATCACAAATGTAGCTATCATCTTTTTAGAATGAAGAAATGATATGAGTTTAATGAAATATGACAATGGTAAAAATAAAGGCACTATCTCAAATGAAATAATGACAACCAACCTTTATATTATTTGTAATTAGCACAAACTGAAGATTTAAACAATAGCAAAAGGAACGGTCATTTTCTCTAATATCTATTGATTTGTAAACTAATATTTTTAGAAATTTTACAAAGGAAAAATTCATGATAGTGAAATATACATATAGTGCAGCTCTGTAATGACAGATGGAAAATTGAAACTTAAAATATTTGTGTATTGCAGGTCATTAGTCATCAATATCCAAGCTGACATATAAAAGATTGCACTTAGGATTTGTTAGCCAGCCACAATTTATTTTTTTTACCATAATCAGCAGATAACATCTCTGATGTCTTAATTAGTCCAAAAATGCACACCTTCTTGACCACTGTCCACTGATGTTATCTCCACAGGTTTCATTCATACGATAACAAACTGGCATATAAAAATCGTAACCAGAACTTCCTGTTACAGTTTCAGAAATAATTTAATAATTTATATGTGGCATGACAAACGTTCAGATAATACAAATAAATGAAGCTGCAAGAAAAAATATTAATTAACAATCTAACCTTCCTCAGCATGTCCACCTTTGTGCAGCTCATTCAGTCAGTGACACCCAGATTGACAATGGTTCTGAAATACGTCTGCAGTTTGTGTCAAGAATCCATGATGTTAGTCTGTTTATAACGCATTGCAGATAAAGCGTCACTTTTAAAAGTTGTTTAGCCTTTTCTTTTCTCAGGCAACTATAAATGAAGCTTTCTTTTAAGCATGCTACCTATAAAAGCAGTCGGTGCTTAAGGCAAGCAGATACAAGTTGAAATAAAAAAATATATATAATCAAGAAGAAATCAGGTTTCATGGCACACTATCCATCACAACTAATTTATAAAATCAACTATCAGCACAACAGAATAAAGAAATCTAACTACTAGACTAAACTTCCAAAGACTAATAAAAAATGCTATCCACTTGCAGTGTCAATGTGCAACATAATAACTAAAAAGCAGCATTGTTGGTCCCTCGGCTGCCCTGCACAGGTAAGCAGTAAACTTACCAACACACTCACACACTATGGCTAGAGGTAGAAGAAGATATTGAGAACAGCTCACACACACAAAGCACAAGCCCAGCGTTGGCCGAAAGCTCTGCTTCTGGATGTGGCAAACTGAACTGCTCTTTTGCATTGCCTTAGGTGTGATATATATACAAGTGCTAGTAACTCTACCAGGTACATAGTTGTTGGTGAGTACACCAACTACCTACTCCTAAGGTACACCAACTACTCCTAGTACTAGCAGTACAAAGCTTAGATCAGCCCGCTACCAACTAATGTACTAGGGTGCTGCAGCAAGAGAGAGAGATCAGCAGCAGATTATGTCTTACAAGCAGCCACGTTACCACATTGAATATTAAACAAAGAACCTAGATAACAGATCTATAAAAATTAATGTAAAGCACCATGCATTAGATATAAAGTCAAGCCCGTAATATAGGACGTCTAGAAAAACTAAGAAAACAAGCAGATCTTAATAATCTAATTAACAAGAAAACCAAAAACGACACAGCACACGTAAGAGCCTTTGGTGCTTATCTAAAACTAAGCAGACATATGAACTAACAGAAGGCCTACTGTCTGTCTGTCTCCATCAATCACATTGAACTAAAACAATGATAGACCAGATCTAAAAACTAATCAAAAGCACCAGACGAATGAACTAAAAGCAACATCCAGATCCAGATCCAATAAAAAACATGTAACTAAAAGCAGAATGAAATAGCTGTAGATCTAAAATTTAGAACAACTCATTTTACCTGGAAAATTTGCAGTCCCAAGCAAATGTGGTGGCTGACACGTCGCCGGTGTGCTGGTTGACCTCATACCAGGACAGAATAGGGTTGTAGAAGAAGAATTAGGTTCCAGGATCGCGTCATCTGGCGGACCATTATCGTCTTCATCGATGGAAAGGGGAGCTTGTGGAAGACAGAGATGGCTGATGAGAGGGAAAGTTGGGGGAAGTGAGAGATAAAGACGGCACAGCTCGTGGAAAAGAGAATGGCTGGCATCCTGGACTAGATGGAAAGCAGCATTTCCCATAGGCAATTGTATTCCCAGGTCTGGTAGAACCTGTACCAAATATTCCTTCTAATCCCATTCCCAACCATACTCAGGAAACCTTTGATGTTACAGCAAGCCTTCCATTTGAATGTGATTCATACGTGCACCATTTAAAAGTTGCCACATATATAAGATGATTTTACTTGCTCAGCAGAAATAAATACACGACCAAAGAAACTAAATTCAAGGTAAATAATTGCTCATTAGTAGTCACAAAAAAAAGTGTGAATCATAAAACTTCTCAACAGAAGTGCAAATTGTTCAATTTGGACACAACTAGCATCCATAAAGGTACACTTCATAAATGTCTTAACAGGCTTGCAATACTAATTAGATCAAAAGCATTATAAGGAATACATCATAGTGCGGACAGAACATTTTACCTGAGTCTACTAGAATTTAACAAAAAGCTGCTAGTAACTCATACATAGAGCATATACTCTCAGTGCTAATTTGTGAGAGCCGGGCATTCTGAGAAACAGGGAACATAATGAGCAAAACGGAGCGGCTTTTTCAGAACTTCAAAAGTGGCAATAACACTCACTTCTTTATGGTCCATGTCATATGCTATCAGATTACTACTCAAGAACTAAAAAAAGACCACATTACGATCTCGATGAATGCCAACGATGAAGTACAAAATGTTACTAGTCAAGTGTCCAAAGATCTCCATGGAGCTCACAGTGTCCTTCAACACCCATTGTGTATCATAATCCTGAAGAACCCAGATGGACAGTTTGTACCTGTCTTCATGATCATCAAACATTTCCTGAGTCATGTAATGCAGGCACCCTTGGGACTGCCCTAAATAACAATACCGGTGCCTCCCATCAGCCACACCTGGCACTGTGATCACCCTTCTTGCCTTCCCTTGTACATCTACAGCAACTATCTGATGTTGATCCGAGTCCCCAACTATGAAATGCAGGAAGACATTAACAAAGGCACACTCAAGCTCCCTACGAGATAGCATGGCACGAAGATGCCACTCTGCCAATGGTCCTTGATTTTCTTGAGAGTCAATTTGGTTGTGACTCCAGGTCCCAGTTTCAGATGAGTAAACATGCAGCGACACCAACATCTCATCCGGCACAGATAACTGGAACTGGACCAAGTGGAAGTGAGAGGATATGGCCTGATCGAAAGCCAAATAGGTACAGGTTGTCAGATCCAGAGAGCCACAAGTGGGCACGGCTTGCCATCTCTTTGTGGTCGGGTTGCACACGACATAGCCCAATGTGTCAGAGGACAGCGGCTCGTGGTAGTTCTGGAAGAGGATAAGACCGTTGCAGGAATCCAGCAAGCCGAGGTTCTGGAACCCAGGCCGTTCTGTCAGGAAGGAGAAGGCAGCGTCGATGTCTAGAGGCACGGATCTCGCTGTCAGATCGATGAAACTGAAACTGACATTGATAAAGTCCTCTGGCACCATGAAGAAGAGTCCTTGCATAGCTTGGGGGAGCTTCTTCCGGTGGTGAGGGTCGGCAATGAGGTCGCGCCAGGCCTTGGAGACGCACTTGAACCGGCAGACGGACTTGGCAGGGACGCGGGAGAGGATCTCCACCAGGGGGTCGTCGGGGAGGGCGGCCACCGCGCCCTCGTTCTTGGAGCAGTCCATGCCACCGAGAGTGATCTGCGGAGTGGGGATCGAGATGGAAATGTCAGTGAATGCGCGCGCGCGAGAGAGAGAACAGCGGCAACGGGGAGGAGACGGGAGCTTTACCAGCCGCCGGAGATGGCCAGGACCGACGGCGCCGACGCGGGGCAGTGCGAAGCCAAAATCGAGCGGGGAATTGGGGAAATTTCTGAACCCTAGAAGAACGCCACGAGAGCTCTGTGGCGGCCGTGGCATGTGCATTTCTGAAAATCGATTTTGGGCCGGCCCTTGCGTCCTATGCAAATGGGCCACCAAGTTTTCCACAGTAAAAATCCAGGCCCAATACACCGCAAACCGCCGCGCTTCCTCGCTCCCTGCCCGTCCTCGCGACACCGCCAACCGCCGCGCTTCCTCTATCCCTGCCGGCGAAAACTTCGTCGTCTGCACCTTCACGGCCTGGACGAACCCTCCAGACACGGCCTGGCGGTACAGGATCGAAGCTCCATGACGGGAAGTTCGCGGCGAAGAGCCCCGCCGCGCCTAGCGTGACGTGACCACGTAGTCGACGAAGTAGTGCGCCGCGCCGCCTCCCTCGGTGTTCTCGCTGGACGCTTTCTTCACGGGATCCTGGCGGCCGGACGCTGCTGTCGTGGCGAGGTGACGAGTGCCTCTGGCCGGGTAAGAGGGCCGAGCGCCGGCGCCGCGACCGTGCCGCCGTGCTGCCCGCGACGCGCCCGTCGGTCGGATCGTGAGGAGTAGCCGCGCCGCTGCCGTGGCGAGCACCAGATCCAGGTGTGCCTCCTCCTACCCTACTCATTCCTATTCTCTCCCCAAGTGCGCCTCTCAGTGACGATTGCTGGACAAACAGCGAGCCTTTCACAAAGTCTCTGTCGGGTGATGAGCATCCAACAGGTATGCCCTTACCCTTTCCTTCACACAGGCCTGCCTCTGCATATTTTGCATGAACATATTGTCATAATTTATTAGTTTAAAATCATGTGTTTTATTCTGAAAATGTTAGTTTTAATCATCTGTTCTTTTCCATAGCGCTGGTGTTCTGTACTGAAAATATTAGTTTCAGGCAAAGAACAAAATTTTCGATCAGGGTCAAGTATCATGGTTTGATTTATACTATTTGGGATCTCATAGCATGGTTTTTTTTATTTTCTCTGATGTCAAGCTAAACTGTAATATCATACTTAAAATAGTCACTGTAATATTTTCCGACTTTTGTTTGCTGTAAAAAAAAATCAGAGAACCTAAAGTGCCACATTCAGTTAATTAGATGAGTGTTGATAACTGTTGTCAATACTTGAGATAAGCTATAATATCATACTTGATTTTATCAGTACTTGATTCTGAGTTTTGAGAGATGTGCAGCTAGAAGCTGGCTGTGATCTATGCGAATTAGTTTCACCATGTAAATCAGCCATAAGATGATTCCCAAGGTAGTGATAAACTTTGCAAGTAGCACAGCATACATTTTCATACCTGATGGAGATGATGAAATAAAGCTAGATAGCAGCAGCAGTAGTATAGAAAAAACATTCAGTAATCATCAATCATGTTCTAAGACATCTTCTGTTCTCATTCCTCAAAATTGATTAGCAGCAGTGAGCTTTTTACTCGGAAATGGATTAGCAAATACTACATGATTCTAATGCACATATCCTTGTTTTCCTCTAGCAGGTAGGACGTTTCAACTTTCAACTACATTCGTTTGTCTACAAAACTACGCTTTCAATTGTATGTCAGTATCTTTCGATTTATAAAATGTTTGTCTACATGTAGGAGTCCGTTACAAGACATCCATTGCTTCAGGAGCAGCGAGGGGACTGAGTCATTTCAACAACCTCTTAGCTTGGATTGTTCTGAAGATTAAAGAGGAAGTAAGGTACTCAATTCTAGACCATCTCTTTGATTGCCTCCCTAAATCCGAGTATCAATTAGCTTGTAAGATGATTTGTTTGAGCATCTGTATTGCGCAACAATTTTGGAAAACAGTTCGTAAACTGCAATTTGGAGTAAGATGCATTCAGTTTGTTTGGGACATGTGACTCAGTTAATAGCTAGAACTGTGCTTCTGATTAAAAAGGGCAGACCCAGTGCCGGAGGCTCCCACATGAGTGGGGTCTGGGGAAGGGAAAAACCGAGGCAAGCCTTCCCCCCGCAAATCTGCAGAGAGGCTGCTTCGAACCCATGACCTGATGACTCAGTGAGACAGCTCTCACCACTGCACCAGGCCTGCCCTTTAGAACTGTGCTTCTGATTAATCCATGGATTACGCGAGATAAAAAACAGACAAACTCTACAGTCTATAGGTATTAGGTAGGGCAGTGCCGAGCGTTCTGCTATATCCCTTGTTGTTACGAGTGTGACATAGTAGATTTGTATTTCTGAAGTGCAAAATGGGTGGTCGGGCTGCTACACTTTGTTCCCTGAGCAGAATTAGCTTCTCAGAATATGCATTAGGAAAAATAGTTTGGTGGTCACACAGATGAGTTGTTGATATATGGAAGACCTTGATTTATAAATGCAATTTATATTACGTGACCTGAAATTGTGTAACATATCTGGGCAGACAATTTGGTGGTGTTGGATGTTACTGTTCATTGCTCCTGACGGTGAAGAGACGTGACCTAGGTGAGAACACAAGCACCTCACCAGACAATTTTTCTGTTTATTTATCAAAGAGAAAATATTTTAGCATATGGAAAATATATTACCACTTGGCTTATTCTCTGTATTTACTCTGTGCTGACCCTGGTATTTTGAGCAAGTTGGCAGTATTGGTTTAAAAATGCTATACTGGTAAGTTTGATGTGAGGTGAGGCTTTCGCTTTATAAATTTGATGGTAAATAATATCATAAATGTTGGATGTTTGTTAGCTTGCAAATTTGATATTCTGGTAACACTTGCCGATGGTAGCAGTATCCTGTGATAATCAGCTACCTCACTAAATATTTCTTTTATGTTCAGAACAAGTATAAGCTTTGAACATGTTCTTCAACTTTAATGAGGGGCTTTAAGCAAATGACCATTCTCAGTACAGTGTCATGGTGAGTGTCAGCAGTAGTTATTTCTTGCAATCCTTTCGATTTGGTGCTAATGGTTCAGCCATCCATCCTGAGCAACACGAGTTGTTTATTTCTCGATTCGTATTCTAAATATTTCTGAACTATTTAATTTTCAAAGTATGTGAAACCACTGAAACAACACATCCAGAGAAAATGCTATCATTAGTCAGCGTCTTGCATGAGTACTAATACTCCATATTCAACTTTTCCCAAGAGTGCAACTTCTGGTTTTAGCTTCAGATAGGATGGGTGTGCTGAGATAGAAAGATGTGCACTAATTTTGACAGTCGATTTGTGAAGCAATACATTCTTTTCTTTTCTTTTTGTTTCTCTTTTCTTGTACTGAAAAGCTACAATTGTTTCCTCTCGTTGCTCTCAATTTTCAGTGCACAGTTTTATTTTCTATTATGTACACAATCTGCTGGAACACCCAAAGAGCTTGGTGACTGGAAGCAATTTCAACCCCATCTTACAAAATGATGGTTTAGTACCATCACTTTTGGTCTGTACATAACTTCTGGTGAAATTGAGCACACCGACATCAGAGTTTGAACACCTCTTGATTTCTTTATCTATTGTATGAATTCTCTCTAATGTGCATTATCATTCCTCGAAATTTTCATTGTAATTCCTCCTTTACAAATGAATATGTTTATGGGCACCTGTCCACTAGTCTACTTAATAATTCGTGAACTATCGAGCAGTTCCGACTTCCGATACCCAGTCCACGTGGTACCGGGTACCACATAGGCTAAAACGACAATCTAGACTGCATAGGGTGAAAAAAAAACAGTTTTAAAAGTGAGAAGATCAATGCCCCGGTTTTATAGCAAGTAAAATTGGACTTTGAGCATATAGAGTCGATAGCATGATCCACTGACCGTTGGCACAAAGTTCTCCGTAATAAACGACGCGACGTCGCAGATAGCAAAAAAAAAAAAAAAAAAGGCCTCTGCCACCCCATCCACTGTCTACTGTTCCGACCCAACTCGACCAAGACGTAGGGCGTGTTTGCTTCACGTCCTCCCAGTCAAGCTGCCCGCCAAGCTGCAGTCCCGGCCCCAGGCACAGGACAGCGGACAGCGGACGCCTGGCAGCAGCATCGGCGCCAGGCAAGCTTGCCTGGGTGACAAGCAAACAGGCCCATATTCTTCTTCCCTCGTTCCCTGCAAGCTCAAGGTCTTCCCTTCCACCGCCGTCGGCCGGTAGTTATTGGTTAAGGTTTGAGTTTGAGGGTTATCAAGGTCCATCTAGAGACCTCAGGAGCTGATCGCGCAGTGCCAACCACAAGCTGATTGCGCACAAACCAACAGTCAAGGAAAAATACATTGATTGAACCGTATCAGAAGATTTTCTGTCACCTGGAGTTCAAGGCGTGTGTTAAACTAAATAAATCACATCTAATCCTACCAGTTGCACCAGGGATCACGCTCTTCGGATCCATCATCTGGGAAGGACGTGCTGTTCAAGTTTCACTATTATGAAGTAGGGGAAGAAATTGTCCTCGTGCACACAAACAGGTGCAATGACCAATGTTAGTGCTCTCTTATATATCTACTAGTCCTGCAGTTCTGCACATGTTGGGATTTAGGAGCCGAGGAAAAGGAGACAAAAGGAAGCACCTGGTTCTCCAGAGTTTACATCCAAGAAAATTTGAAGAGCACCTTCTCGCACTGATCACGGAATTGAACATTATGTGAAAAGTATAGACCCATATAGTATATGGATTCTCGCAGTTTTAAATATCATTAGGTCTGCAATCGGTGAGACGGTGACCACCCTGATTTAACCCTAAGTGACAACTAATCATATACTATTACTATTATAAACGTCTCAATGCATCTGACATGGAGAAAAATGGCTTGAACGTCAAAATTAGTCCGATTATTGCCACCATGTTTTTCATCAGGAATAAGATCTGGTCACCTACATTTTTCACAATTCAAACAGGAATATGCACTCAGTAATTTGCGGTGATTTAGCTGCCGGCCATCCTACAAGGATAAGGCCATAGGCATCACAAGTAGACATGTATGTGTAGTTTATGTACCTGGTAATAACAGCCCAGTCATGTGCTTCTGAGCCCACGAAAACCTGTATGATAGCAAGAAAAAAATCTCAGCCACGAAAACCTGTATGATAGCAAGAAAAAAATCTCAGCAATCGGAAAAAAATAAAAAAAAATTCTTTTTTTTTTGCCTGGAAAAAGAATGTAGTATACTTACAAAATTCCTCCTGCTGCTGGAGCTACACTTTTGAACAATGACATTAGAGTCACAGAGATGCCATTTGCAACACCTCTCTGTTCTTGTGTCTGCACATGTTTCATAGGGGAAGTTAGAATCTACAAAAATGGTCAAGTATATGTATTGAAACAGATTAGCCTATTAGACATGATTGATGCTTACCACTGCTGTGTTTTGCAGAATGTTGCACGCAGTAGTAATTGTAGCCTAATTTGTTCAAATACATATTAGAATTTGTTCAAATAAGAAAATTCTTGTGCGTTCATTTATGGATGCTTATATTAATGAGGAAAATAGCAACTCACAGAAAATGTGCTCCCCAAAAGTGAAGCTATATTGATTAGTATTTTGAGTTCTAGCCCTTGTAGTTTGGCTATGAAGGGATATGTTGCCAGGACAAGTATAGACAAGACCTACAATCAAAGACCCATTTAAGATGAACAAGCATTTTAACAAAAATAAGGATTTTCTTCAATATAGCTTTTTATAAATTGTGAAGCATGCCACATAGTTTCATAAAAGAAACCGATCACTATTCTCCCCCACCTAATATTAAAATCTATGACTACCATTAATTTTGATTTATTTACAATGCTGATGCATGTTTGTTTCCCCACTTAAACACTAAATTACTTTGTTTTAGATTCTTGTTTTTTACAAGTGGTGTGTTGAAGTAAATCTCACTAAGATGTATTTCTCACATACCGCAGCAGGTCATAATGGTCTGATTGGTCCGAAATACCTGGCAATTAAGGGATAACCAACAAGTTGATATACCAGAACACCCAAACCTACAAGGATCAAATGGCATGGCTGTAAGGTAAATAATTTGATGGAAGTGCATCTGGAAGTGGTAAAGACGAATTCTATGTATGCATTATACTTTAATTTATTGCAGGTCATGTAGTTCATCTTCTCTTTTGCAAGGGACTGTGTGCAACAAATATTCATAAAAACTTGGCAAATATCACATACCTGAAATGACTAGCACAAGGCCAACATCCTGGGATGTCAAACTCAGGCCCCGGAATTTTCTACTACTCACTGCCCAGAGTGAAAATATCTAAAGATATTTATATATATATATATATTAGGTTTCATCATTGGCAGCTTAACGACAATTTCAAGGGCCACAATAATATTATTAGTATTATCTCATATTGAATTGTTATTAAAGAAGTTACTCTCAAGATCATATAAGAAGAGATCACCTCAAGATAAGCTGTGTCACGAAGACAAAAGATACAATAGAGGATTATTGATGACATCAATTGCCAGTTCTTTAGTAGATTCTTTGTAGATGTGCCACCAGATTCTTTAGCTTGTCCACCTTCTACGTTTGAGTGACCAACTTGTGCTTCCATTTCATCAATAGCGTCTACTTTCTCATTGTTGTGAAAGTGCAGCGTTTCCTAAGAAAATGGGATAAATGCTAAGGAACTTCCAGTATGAAAGTGCAGCGTTTCCTCAGAATCTAAAGGAAAATTTATTAGGATACCTATGTACAGAGGCGTAGCAATTCTGATATATTTATGCATTTTGAAAGGGTGTAACAAATTGGGTTTTCAAGGGAAAGAATCATAAGGGAAAAGTTGTTTCATACCTGAAGCCAAATGCATGCGATACATGATACTGCTGCTAGAATCGATATGACCAAGCATGGGAGGAAGTATGGAAACCTAAAAGTGGAAGCAAATTCCAAAGATGATTCATATTCTTAAAACGATAAAAGACTAATAGAATAGAAATAGTATGAGCAGTAGTCCACCTTCCAAATATGGACTCTTTGGAGAAAATACGTGGGTACTTTTCTGCAGGCTAATACAAAATAGAGGATAGATAACGTTCATATATTTTTTGCAAAGTTTGCTTTATTGAACAATTAAGAGTAAAAATATATTCACTTGTGCAAGAAACCCTCCAATAGCTGGTCCAACAACAAGACCTGTCGAGAGACATTCCTAGAGCTTGGTGCTCTTTCCTACAAACTTCTGTAGCATAGGCCTGTAAAATACATATATGCATCCATGAGCATCTAATGCCTACTTTCTTTTTCTAATTGAGGGCAAGCAATGAATACAATAAGTTACCTTGGTTGGTCCTATTATACCAGAGAGCAACCCAAGCAACCCCCTAGTTACAATTGCCATCCAATAACTCTTACTGATGCCAAAGAGTGTGTTGAACACAATCCTAGAAAATTAAACCAGGTTTACTTCAGTCCATTTGCCGATAGAGTACTAACTACAACCACACCATGCGTCTAAATGTTCCATACACAGATGATGCTCATCACGATGCAGGCTTCCTTCCGTGCTTGTCAGCAAATATGTTAGCCCCTGGATCTTCGGCATGGGTGAATCGACCACTCACCACCGTTGTCGACCACCACTGTCGTTGCCGACCACACACTATGGCTAGAGGTAGAAGAAGGGAGAGAGAACAGAGCACACACAGCACAAGCATCAGCGTTGGCCAGAGCTCTGCAGATGAGATGGCAAACTGAACTCGCTCTTTACTGAGTTGCAGTGGCAAACTATATATACAACTCTACCCATATATCCTAGTACACAGACATGTCAGGTTGCCATACTGCTACAATGACTAGATTTGACAGTTGGGCTGACTTTGGCGCATGCCCCTGCTGTGGCTACAGTGCGGCAGGAGAGCCATTCGGCACCTGCCCCTATAGCTGCTACAGCGCAACAGCAGGGAGCCCTTTTCGGCGCCGCCTATCCCTGCCGTGCGTTCACACAAGGAGAGCAGCAGATTACTTAACAATTCTTCTCATAATCCTGCTGCT
Source organism: Miscanthus lutarioriparius (assembly GCA_904845875.1). Taxonomy (NCBI): domain Eukaryota; kingdom Viridiplantae; phylum Streptophyta; class Magnoliopsida; order Poales; family Poaceae; genus Miscanthus; species Miscanthus lutarioriparius. The sequence continues at coordinate 160,865 of CAJGYO010000067.1, forward strand.
AACCCTTAAACCCCCTCCATGCTGAACATCTTCTTCAGCTCCGTGAGCCGAAGACGACCGAGCGGCTTGGTGATGACGTCCGTGAGTTGCCGACCAGTTTCGATGAACTCGATGATGATCTGCCCTCCATCAATAAAGTCCCTGAGGAAGTGGAACTTGACGTCGATGTGCTTGCTCCGGTCGTGGAGAACCGGATTCTTCGCGAGGGCGATGGCGGGCTGGTTGTCCACCATCAGTGTTGGTGGGTAGCTTCCACACCGGTCAACTCGCCTAGCAGCCAGCGTAGCCACACAGCTTGACACGCCGCTGTGGCCGTCGCCACATACTCTGCCTCGCACGTGGACAGCGCCACCACCTTCTGTTTCAGTGACAGCCATGAGATTGGGGCCGACCCGAGGAAAACAAGCACGCCAAAGGTGCTCCGCCGTCCGTCGATGTCCCCCGCTATGTCTGCATCGCTGAACACAGTGAGTTGCAGCCTACTCCTGCCAGTCTTGGGGAAGACGATTCCCTGATCCACCATCCCCTTGACGTAGCGCAGCAGCCGCTTCACCGCAGCCCAATGATCCTCTCGGAGATCCTCCATGAAGCGGCTGACGTAGCCCACGGCGAACACAATGTCTGCCTCGTGTGGACTAGGTAGCGCAGACCGCCGACGATGCTCCGGTAGAGTATTGCATCTACCTTTGCCGTAGTACTGGCCTTCGTCAGTTTCAGCCGCTCCTCCATTGGAGTCACGCATGTCTTGCACTTAGCCATGCCGCTCCGCTCCAACAGCTTCAAGGCATACGCGCTCTGACCGAGTGTTAGCGCCTCCTTCCCCTGTCTCACCTCGATGCCGAGGTAGTAGGAGAGTGCGCCGAGATCGCTTATTCAAAAATGAGCCTCCATGTCCCGCTTGAAGCTGTCGATGTCCTCTACAAGCGCCGGTGACGATCAAGTCATCCACATACATGCCGACGATGAGCTCCTCCTTCCCCGTCGCCGCGTGTAGAGCGCGTGCTCGGTTGCACACCTCCTAAACCCAAGCTCGCCCAGCACGGCGTCAAGCTTGGTGTTCCACGCTCGTGAGGCCTGCCGTAGCCCGTAGAGCGCCTTGCGCAGTCGGAGCACCCTGTGCTCCGCTCCCTTGACGGTGAAACCCATAGGTTACCTAACGAAGACCGTTTTCGCTAGCTTGCCGTTGAGGAAAGCTGATTTTACGTCCAGATGATGGACGCACCAGTCCTTTGCTGCTGCCAAAGCCAAAAGCAGTCGGACAGACTCCATGCGCGCTACCGGCGCAAAGACTTCCTCAAAGTCAATGCCCTCGCGCTGGACAAAGCCTCGGGTGACAAGGCGCGCCTTGTGCTTGACAATGGCGCCGTGCTCGTCCCGCTTGACTCTGTACACCCACTTCAGGCCGATCGGATGGCATCCTGGAGGTGGATCGACGAGCTCCCAAGTCTCATTTTTCTCAATCGCCTTCATCTCCTCCAGCATCATCCGTCGCCAATTTGCATCGCGCTCGACCAGCGTGAACGTGGGTGGTTCCTCTGCACTAACGAGAAGTAGCTCTAGGTCATTGAGCAGCCGACCCGCCAGGCCTGAGGGCCCTATGCGGAACCGCACCTCCTCCCCGTCGTGGAAAGCATCCACGAACTTAATGATGTCGCTTGGAGGTGAGGCGAACTCAATCGGCGTCGATGGAGTTCCCTGTTCCGCTGGAGTGGTCTGCACGACACCTGGAGTGCTTGGCACCCCGGCTGCAGTGCTCGGCACTACTCCTGGACCTCTCATCACCACTCCTAGAGTGTTCGGCACCACTGCAGGAGTGCTCAGTCTTAGTCTTGGAGTGGTCGGCACCACTGTAAGACTTCTCGACTCTGCTACGGAAGTGTTTGGCACCCATCATGGAGTGGTCTGCACCACTGCAGGATTGCTCGGCACCACTCCTGGAGTGCTCGGCACCCCTCCCGGAGTGCTCGGCACCACCCCAGGAGTGCTTGCCTCTGTTGCTGGAGTGGTCGGCACCTCCTCTCAAACATCTCCACCATTGTGGATGACCAAGTGCTCGACGATGAAGGCGCTGGTGAAGCTGCCAGCTTCCCCCATGCCCAGACTGTTCCAGTCCCAGGCCACCTTCTCATTGAACAAGACGTCACGCGAGACAAGCACCTTGCCTCCGCGTGGGTCGTAGAGCCGATACGCCTTGGTACCTTCCGCGTAGCCTAGGAACACCATCGGTGTGCTCCTGTCCTCTAGCTTAGTGAGGACCGGCTTTGTCTTCCTGACATGGCCGATGCAGCCGAATGTCTAGAGGAAGGACACGCTCGGCTTGCGCCCATACCAAGCTTCGAACGACGTCTTGCCCTTCAGGGCCTTGGTGGGCGCGCGGTTGAGGATGAACACTGTCGTGGTCACCGCCTCACCCTAGAACCTTACCGGCATGCTCTTAGCCTTCATCATGGATCAAGCCATGCTGACCACTGTCTGGTTTCACCTCTCCACCACGCCATTCTGCTGTGGTGAGTACGACGCGGTGTGGTGTCACACCACACCCTGATCCACGCAGTACGCAGCGAACTCCACCGAAGTGAATTCGTCGCCGCGATCAGTCCTCAGCACGTGCCGCTTCTTGTCGCTCTCGGCCTCCGCGCGTGCCTTGAACTTCTTGATCGCCACCGTTGCCTCGTCCATGCTCGTCAGGAGTTGCAGCCACATATAACGACTGCAATCATCCACGAGCAGGAGGAAGTACCGCCGACCACCATTTGTGGCTGGCGTGATTGGCCTATAGAGATCACCTTGGACGAGCTCGAGAGCATCCTCCATGTGATACTTGGCCGCCTTTGGGAATGATAGCCTCCTCTGCTTTCCGGCCAGGCAGCTGTCACACAGCTCGCCTCTGTGCTTGATGTGGGGGAGTCCTCGGACCATCTTCTCCAGCCAACCGAGCACGTCGAAGCTGAGATGGCTGAACCGGGCATGCCACAGCCATGGCTCCTCAGTGTGCCGTGCTGCTAGGCACACTGGCTGTTCCACCTTCAAGTCATGTAGGTACAGCCAGTTTCGGGACCTCTTCACCTTGGCAAGAAGGTGCTGCTCCCGGTCCCTAATCCTGAGGACGCCATTCTTGATCAGTACCTCACTACCACGCTCATCTAGCTGACCAATGCTGATCATGCTTGAACACAGCTACGGGATGTAATATACATCCATTAGCGTGTGGTGCTCGCTATTCTGGCACATGAAGATGATGGTGTCGCGCCTTCGGATCGGCACCCGTGAACCATCACCGAACTTCACCATGCCGATCACGTCGTCGTTGAGCTCGGAGAAGGCTACCTTGGAGCCCGTCATGTGGTTGCTGGCGCCAGAGTCTAGGTACCACCGCTGCTCCTGTCCACCGCCCACAAGTCTGAGGTGGACTTGGGCGCGTGGTTCATCGAGGTGGACAGCCTTCAGAGCGTTGCCAGGCCCTTCCACAGCCATCCCCTCGCCCTTCTCCTTGGCATCAACGTCGTGCAGTGCACAGAATGTCACCATCAGGAGAGTGGCCTCATCATCATCATCAGCCTTCGCTAGATGAGCCTTAGCCTTCTTCTCCTACTTGCAATTTGGGCACTCCTTTGCCCAATGGCCCATCTTCCCACAGCGCCGATAGGCGTTGGGGTCAACCTTCTTCTTCTTCTCTGAAGAAGACTTGCCGCGGTGCTTGCCATCACCATCACGGCTAGAGGAGGCTTCCCCGGAGTTCCTCCGGGCAGCCCACTCCTCCTCTGTCAGCAGCAGCTTGCCGCTGTCATTCGTCGCTGTGGCCTGCTCCATGTGCTTGTCCATCGCCCGTAGATGGTCTACCACATTGTAGGGTCGAGATGGCAGACTAGAGGGGGGTGAATAGTCCTTTTTAAAATAAATCGCGTCGGCTAACCGAAACAAGTGCGGAATTAAGAACTATCGGTCTAGCCAAGACTACACCCCTCTATCTATATACTTTAGCACCTTTCAAATATACTAATTTAAGCAATTAAGGTGCCGGGCTAGTTAGAGCTCTCCTAAACAATTCTAAGAGCAAGGTTACACAAACTTATGCCACTAGTATTTTAAGCAACAAGAGAGCTCCTACACATGCTAGTAAGCAAAAACACAAAGCTAACTATGCTCACTAGCAATGCTCAATAACAAGGCAACCAATGCCTAATTAGAGAGCGCAAGTACTTAGCTACACAAACTAAGCAATGTGACTAACAAGGTTACTAAAACCAAATTAGCCACGCAAGGGAGCTACTTCTATGCTACACAAGCAAGAAGGTAATTAGCAAGCTACACAAGCTATCTAATTACAAGAGCAACTACACAAGCTTAATATGTATAAAAGTAATTGCAAGCTTGTGTAATGGGGATGCAAACCAATGGGAAGAACAAGGTTGACACGATGATTTTTCTCCCGAGGTTCACGTGTTTGCCAACACGCTAGTCCTCGTTGTGTCGACCGCTCACTTGATGGTTCGGCAACTAATTAGCATCACCCGCTAAGCCCGCACGTCGGGCGCCGCAAGAACCTACCCCTTGAGTGAGGGTAGCTCAATGACACGCTTTACTAAAGTTGCTCTTCGCGACTTCCGCGGGGCGAGCACAAGTACCCCTCACAAGCACTTCTCCGGAGCGCCACACAAGCTTCTTGCGGGCTTCGACGGAGACCACCACCAAGCCGTCTAGGAGGTGGCAACCTCCAAGAGTAACAAGCACCACCAACTTGCAACACGACCACTTAGTGCCACTCGATGCAACCTCACGATGCAATCGCACTAGAATCGCTCACTCACACAATCGAATAATCACTATCAAGTATATGTGTGATGGAGGGCTCCCAAGCACTCACAAGCATGGACACTAAGGCCCTGTTTGGTTGGGCTTTTGGCTTTGGCTTTTGGCCCCAAAAGCCAAAAGCCCAACCAAAGGGGCTGTTTTTGAAGGGTGCTTTTTCAGAGGCAGCTGCTTTTCCGTAGTTCATTTTTGAAAGCTGGTTTGACCCTGCTTTTGACTTTTGGCTTTCTGCTTTTCGAAATTGGTGGAATAAAAAGCTCTTACATAGTTGTTTCAAGAGAGATAAAGATAAAAGGTATATTTTATACTTGTTTAACCAAACAGCTTTCAGCTTTTCTACAGCTCACAGCCCACAGCAGCTTTTCCACAGCTCACAGCCCACAGCAGCTTTCTCCCACAGCCACAGCTCAACCAAACAGGGCCTAAATCCCCTTAGGTGCTCTACCCCAGCCATGGCCGAGGGCCACTTCTATTTATAGCCCCAAGGGCTAAACTAGCCGTTACCCCTTCACTCGGCAAAAATCGGGCCGACCGGACGCTCCGGTCGTGTTGACCGGACGCTGGACCTCAGCGTCCGGTCGTCCGCAGACGGCCACGCGTCCCGATTCCAACGGTCACTTGACCTGACTAGACACAGCAGCTTCAACTGACCGGACGCTGAAGCCCCAGCGTCTGGTCGTTTCCAGTAAGCTCCCCGAGGCGTATTTCTTCGACCGGATGCGTCCGGTCGACCTTGACCGGGCACAGACCAGCGTCCGGTGCAATACCCTCGGTACTATGCCGACCAACCAGCTCGACCGGACGCATGCTACCAGCGTCCGGTGCTTTCAGACCCAGCGTCCGGTCAGTTGACCGACGCCAGCGTCTTCGCGACCAACTCGTTTTCACTTCTAACTTCTTCACCCTTGCTCCAATGTGCCAACCACAAGAATTTGCATCCGGCGCAATAGAAAATAGGCATTCTATTTTCCCAAAAGCGCCGAATCCCGCCGAGCAAGCTCGGCGGGAGGGAGAGAGGGACCCAAACCCATCTCAACCCTGCAAACACCACCTCCTTTTGTAAATGTGCCAACACCACCAAGTGTACACCACCATGTGTATGTGTGTTAGCTTTTCACAATCATTTTCAAGGGTGTTAGCCACTCAACTTGCCACGCCACTCGATCCTAGCGACGATGCAAAGTTAGATCACTCGAGTGGCACTAGATAACCGATATGCAAACAAGTTTGCCCCTCTTGATAGTACGGCCATCTATCCTAAACCCGGTCATATACTTCTCTACACACCTATGACCGGTGAAATGAAATGCCCTAGGTTATACCTTTGCCTTGCGCATTCCATTCCATCTCCTCCAATGTCGATGCAACACATGCACCAACACGATCAACAATGACATGATCCACTTCATATCATCACGTGATCATATTGGTTCATCGATCTTGACTTCACTTGCCCTTCACCGTTGCCATCGTCCATCGGCGCCAAGTCTTGCTCAAGCTTCACCGCCACGCGGTCCATCACTCCAAAGCCTTCGACTTGCCCTTCACGCTTGCAACCGGTCCATCAAGCCAAGTCTTGTCTTGATCTTCTCCACCTTGATCACATGACTCATGTCATGTCTCATGTGCGTTAAGCTCCTTCATCATCACATGTGTGAGCTTTGCAACATCTCTAAGCCATTTTCACCTTCATGGCATATGTTGCTCACACACATGTACCTATGGACTAATTACCTGTGTATCTCACATAAACACAATTAGTCCACCTAGGTTGTCACTCAATTACCAAAATCAAACAAGGACCTTTCACACATCCTCAATGGTGAGGGTAGACAAGTCCAGCATCGTCTCTATGGAGAGAGAAATTTGGATGTAGTTTGCCGGCACAGAGTGGAGGTACTTGGAGACCACCTCTTCTTCGTCGATGGTGATATCGTGGCTCCTTAGCTTGCTGATGAGCGTCTGTAGGCGGAGGGAGAAATCCTCCACCGCTTCACCATCCTTGAACTTGAGGTTGGCGTACTCCTGCTTCAGAAGCTAGGCCGTCGCCTTCTTTGCGCGGTCGGACCCGATGCGCGTCGCCGTAATAGCCTCCCATGCCTCCTTAGCAGAGCTCTTCGCCCCCAATGGCTCCCTGTACTCCACTGGCACAGCAGCGAGGATAGCCTCCAACGCTAACATGTCATCTTCTTCGTTGTCGATGCCCTTGTCAATAGCATTCTAGAGCCATCGGGCTCTGAACTTGACCTTCATAGTCACCGATCACTCGCCATAGTTGGTGCGAGTTAGCGTCGGCCAACTGGTGTCGCTGACCTCCCGCACCATGCGCACAACGACCTGCTGTCATGGCTGGGCAACCACAGTAGCACCGCTGCTGTCACCCTTCTCCAAACCGTCCGTCATCGCCAGCGGTTAGTCCGGCGACGGCACTTGTACGGCTCTGATACCACTTGTTAGCCCCTAGATCTTCGGCATGGTTGAGTCGACCACTCACTACCGTTGCCGACCATGCACTGTTGTTGCCGACCACACACTATGGCTAGAGGTAGAAGAAGGGAGGGAGAACAGAGCCCACACACATCACAAGCACCAACGTTGGCCGGAGCTCTATAGAGGACATGGCAAACTGAACTCGCTCTTTATTGAGTTGCAGTGGCAAACTATATATACAACTCCACTACCGGATACAGGAGCTTCAAAAACACTCGGCAAAGCGTTTGCCGAGTGTTACACTCGGCAAACGACACTCGGCGTAGGTTTTAACAGCAAAGAGGTTTTTGCCGAGTGTCAACCGTCGGGCACTCGGCAAAGACTATGCCGAGTAAAAAAAACACTCGGCAAACATTTTTTGGAAAAAAATAAAAAAACAAGTCGCCGCCACCACCACGCCCCGCCGCCGGCCACCACCACCACCAAAGCCGTCGCCGCCACCACCACACCACGCCGCCCGTCGCCAGATCCGGCCGCCACCGGCCGGATCCGGGAGAGGGAGGGGCGCTGGGGCAAAGCAGAGCACACAGCTGAAAGCTCTAGTTTGGTTTTGGTTAATTGATGAAACCCTAAGTGCTAACCTAGTCTATCAAGATGTTTATGAGATAGGTAGCACTACTCCAAGTGTTGAAGCAATGACGAAGATCATGACAATGGTGATAGCATGGTGATGATCAAATGCTTGAACTTGGAAAAGAAGAAAGAGAAAAACAAAAGGCTCAAGGCAAAGGTATAAAATATAGGAGCCATTTTGTTTTAGTGATCAAGACACTTAGTGAGTGTGATCACATTTAGGATAGATAGCCGTACTATTAAGAGGAGTGTAACTCAGATCGAAAATGCGGTTATCAAAGTGCCACTAGATGCTCTAACTCATTGCATATGCATTTAGGATCTAGTGGAGTGCTAACACCCTTGAAAATATTTGTGAAAATATGCTAACACATGTGCACAAGGTGTTTGCAGGGTTGAGATGGGTTTGGGTCCCTCTCTCCCTCCCGCCTCACAAGCTCGGCGGGATTCGGCGCTTTTGGAAAAATGAAATGTCTATTTTCTATTGCGCCGGATGCAAAATTCTTGGTGGTTGGCACATTTGAGCAAGGGTGAAGAAGTTAGAGTTGAAATGGAGTTGGTCGAAATGATGCTGGCGTCGGTCCTGTGACCGGACGCTGAATCCAGAAGCACCGGACGCTGACTGCCTGCGTCCGGTCGCGCTGACTCGGCGGCACAGTAGGAAGGGTTGAGCACCGGACGCTGGTCTGCGTCCGGTCAAGGTGGACCGGACGCGTCCGGTCGAAGAAATACGCCTCGGGGAGCTTACTGGAAACGACCGGACGCCGGGCTTCAGCCGTCCGGCCATTCGGAGCAGCAGCGTCGGCCGAGGCCGATGACCGTTGAGTTTGGACACGTGGTCGACATCGAGCGACCGGACGCCGAGAGCCGGCCGTCGGTCGATCCCGACCGGAGCGTCCGGTCGTAACGCTGCTTTTGCCCGGTGAAGGGGTATAACGGCTCTATTTGATGGGGGGCTCTATTTATAGCCCCATGGCCGCTCAAGGGTTAACCTTGCACATTTTCATTGACATAGCAACGTTGTGAGCTTAGCCAAAGCCCTCCCACTCATCTCCATCATTGATCCATCATCATTGTGAGATTGGGAGAGAATCCAAGTGCATTGCTTGAGTGATTGCATCTAGTGGCACTTGGTATTCGTGGTTGCGCCATGGATTTCGCTTGTTTCTCTTGGTGGTTGCCACCACCTAGACGGTTGGAGCAGCGTGTGAAGGATCGGCACGAGTTGGTGATTGTTCGTGGGTCGCGCTTCGGTGATTGTGAGGGAGTTGTACCTTCCCGGCGGAGTGCCGAAAGGTAACTCTAGTAAATTGCTCGTGTCATTGAGTTACCTCACGTGTGGGTCGGTTCTTGCGGTGTCCTATCGTGGACGAGGTTTGTGAAACACCTCTTAGCCGCCGAACCACCAAGTGTTGGTCGACACAACGGGACGTAGCGTGTTGGCAAGCACGTGAACCTCGGAGAAAATCGATTGTCTCTCTTCTTTGTCATTCTCCGGTGATTGGCTATATATTCATCTTGTGATTGGTTCATCCCCACACGTTGGTATAATCACTCTACTCGCTCATTTACATTCTTGCAAACTAGTTGATACAAGCTCTTTAGTGTAATTAGAATTGAGAGCTTGCTTTATTATTTACATTCATCTAGTTGAGCTCTTTAGAGTAGCAAGGTTGAGAGCTCTTAGTGAGTAATTACATAGCTAGTTTGTGTGCCTAAGTATTCATTGCAACTAGAATTGTTGGATAGGTGGCTTGCAACCCTTGTAGAGCTAGAGCAAGTTTGCATTACGCTATTTGTCATACTAATCAAATTGCTCTAGTTGATTTGTAGATTTTTAAATAGGCTATTCACCCCCCTCTAGCCATATTAGGACCTTTCAAGTGGTATCGGAGCCGTGGTCACCGCGTTTGATTGAAGGCTTAACAACCTCGGTGTCAAATTATGGCTCAAGTTGTGTTCAACCATGTGGGGGGGCAAACCACCATTCTTTGATGGCACAAGCTATGATTATTGGAAGAGAAAGATAAGTGTGTATCTTGGTTCAATCAATGATCAAGTATGGGATGTAACCGAGAATGATTATGCTATCATTAATCCCGACAATCCCACCAACCAAGATAAGTCTAACAAGCAATGCAATACAATGGCTCTCAACACCCTATACAATGCCCTTGATCCAAAGGTGTTTGAGCAAATCAAGGATTGTGAAAGAGCAAATGAAGTGTGGAGGAGATTGGAGGAAACCTATGAGGGCACACCGGCGGTGAAGAGTGCCAAGTTGTACATCCTCAAGGACAAGTTGACAAGTTTCAAGATGAAAGATGATGAGAGCATACCGGAGATGTTCCATCGCTTGCAAGTCATTGTCAATGATTTGAAGGCTTTGGGAGAAAAGATCAAGAATGATGATGTCTCTCATCGGTTCTTGATGAGTCTACCTCAAAGGTTTGAAATGTTGAGAATGCTAATCATAAGAGGAGGATTGAAGGAGATCACCCCCAACCAAGTACTAGGTGAAGTCATGACACAAGAGACATACCGTGTGGAAAGGGAGGGGGATGACAAGGAGGACAAGAAGAAGAAGAGTGTAGCATTCAAGGCTAGCTCATCATCATACAAGAACAAGGGCAAGTCAAAGAAAGAGTCAAGTGATGATGAGGATCTTAGTGATATTGATGATGAAGCTATGGCTCTCTTTGTGCGCAAGATGGGCAAGTTCATGAAGAAGAAAGGCTATGGTGCAAGAAAAAGAAGAGATCATACCAAGAGCAAAGAATATGTGAGAAGATGCTATAATTGCAAGAGTCCCGATCATGTGGTAGCCAATTGTCCTTACAATAGTGATAATGATGAAGATGAGAAGAACAAACACAAGAAGGACAAGAAAGAAAAGAAGGAGAAGAGGGAGAAGAGAATGACCTTTCAAAAGAAGAAGAAGGGTGGAGGCTATGTGGTCACTTGGGATAGTGATGGCTCATCGGATAGTGATGACTCTAGTGATGATGGCAATAAATCAATCAAGAAAGCACTAGCAAGCATCGCCATCAACGACAAGCCCTCCATCTTCGACACTCCATCAACGTGCCTCATGGCAAAACCTACCAAGGTAAAATATGATGTGAGTGATGATGATGAGTATGAAAGTGATGCTTGTAGGAGTGATGATGAGGAGGAGGAATACTCCAAGGAGGAGCTCATGGACATGTGTGAGCAAGTGCATACTTGCTTTGAGATGAAGAGAAAGGAGTGCAAGGAATTGAACAAGAGAGTCAAATTTCTTGAGCAATCCTTTGATGAGCTCAATGCCACTCATGAGGGGCTAGTGGATGCCCATGAGAAGCTTGGCAAAGCTCACTCTAAGCTTGAAAAGGCTCACACCTCTCTCATTGAGCAAATCAAGAAGGAGGAAGCCAAGGAGGAGCAAGTGATAGTTACATGTGATGTGGGACTAACATGTGATCTTATTAATGAATCTACTTATAAGCCTATTGCTATTGCTCCCACTAACCCTCTTGTAGCACAACCATTACCACTCCACCTATGAATGATACATCACTAATGGTGGAAAATGAAACCCTCAAGAAGGAGGTGAATGAGCTCACTCGTGCCTTAGGCAATGCCTATGGTGGAGATGCCCGCTTGCTAAAGTGCTTGGGTAGCCAAAGGTTTTCTCTCAACAAAGAGGGATTAGGCTATACCCCAAGAAAGGCAAGGCGGTTTTGTCACTCCCAAAGCTAGCTTTGTGAAGGGCAATGGTCGGTTTTGCAATAGATGCAAGCAAGTTGGGCATATAGAGCAAAATTGCAAGACTAACAAGAACAAGCTACCTAATGTATCCTCAATCAAATTTGATTCTTGTTACATGCTTTATAAGGGTGCCAATGATGTGAAGGCTAAGTTCATTGGTACACCGATCAGGGCCCAAAGAAGAAGGCCATTTGGGTACCAAAGACTTTGGTGACTAACCTACAAGGACCCAAGCAAGTTTGGGTACCTAAAAGAATTGATCTTCTTTTGTAGGTAAATTATAAAGCCGGAGGAAGGCATTGGGTGCTTGATAGTGGGTGCACACAACACATGACCGGTGATCCAAGAATGTTCAATTCAATCAATGAAAGCAAGAGCAATGGGATTGATAGTATCACATTTGGTGACAATGGCAAAGGCAAAGTCAAGGGACTTGGTAAGATTGCAATATCCAATGACTTGAGCATTTCCAATGTGCTACTAGTAGAAAGCTTGAACTTCAACTTATTGTCGGTAGCTCAATTGTGTGATCTTGGTTTCAAGTGCATATTTGGTGTGGATGATGTAGAGATCATAAGTGTAGATGGCTCTAACTTGATATTCAAAGGATTTAGATATGAGAATCTATACTTAGTTGATTTCAATGCTAGTGAGGCTAAATTGTCAACATGTTTGATCACTAAGTCTAGCATGGGTTGGTTATGGCATAGAAGGCTTGGTCATGTTGGAATGAAACAATTGAACAAGTTGATTAAGCATGACTTAGTTAGAGGCTTGAAAGATGTCACATTTGAAAAGGATAAGCTATGTAGTGCATGTCAAGCCGGAAAACAAGTTGGTAACACACATCCTAAGAAGAGCATGATGAGCACATCTAAGGCATTTGAGTTGATGCACATAGACTTGTTTGGACCAACCACATACACTAGCATTGGTGGAAACAAATATGGATTTGTGATTGTGGATGATTTCACTAGATACACTTGGGTGTTCTTTCTTGGTGACAAGAGTGATGTGTTCGCAATATTCAAATCATTTGTCAAGGGCATTCACAATGAGTTTGAAACAACCATAAAGAAAGTTAGAAGTGACAATGGTAGTGAATTCAAGAACACTAGAATTGATGAGTTGTGTGATGAATTTGGAATTAGACATCAATTCTCGGCCAAGTATACTCCTCAATCAAATGGGCTAGTTGAAAGAAAGAATAGAACCTTGATTGATATGGCAAGATCAATGTTGAGTGAGTACAATGTGAGTCATTCATTTTGGGCGAAGTTAATCAACACGGCTTGCTATTATAGCAACCGACTCTATTGTCACCCCATGATGGAGAAGACACCCTATGAGCTATTAAATGGAAGAAAACCCAACATAGCATACTTTGGGTTTTTGGATGTAAATGCTATATATTGAAGAAAGGCACTAGATTGAGCAAGTTTGAAAAGAAATGTGATGAAGGGTTCTTGCTTGGTTACTCCACACTAGCAAGGCTTATAGAGTTTGGAATTTGGCTAGTGGTACTCTTGAGGAGGTTCATGATGTGGAATTTGATGAAACAAATGGTTCCCAAGAGGAAGATGAGAATCTAGATGATGTGAAAGGCACTCCATTGATCAATGCAATGAAGCACATGGACATTGGTGATATAAGGCCTAGAGAGGTGATTGATGTTGAAGATAACAAGAATCAAGTGCTCTCTAACTCAAATGTGCAAGCTAGTGGTTCTCATGATCAAAGTCAAGCAAATACTAGTGATGACAATGTGCAAGATCAACAAGTGTCTAGTTCATCATCTCAACCAAATGCTAGAAATCAAGTGCAAGTGCTTCAACCAACCAATGTTGCAAGAGATCATCCATTGGACACTATCATTGGTGATATTTCAAGAGGTGTGCAAACTAGATCAAGATTGGCATCATTTTGTGAGCACTTCTCATTTGTGTCATCCATTGAGCCTAAGAAGATAGATGAAGCTTTGAATGATGTTGATTGGGTCAATGCTATGCATGAAGAGCTAAACAACTTCACAAGAAACCAAGTATGGGAGTTAGTTGAGAGGCCTAAGAATCATAATGTGATTGGAACAAAGTGGGTCTTTCGGAACAAGCAAGATCAAGATGGGATAGTAATAAGAAACAAAGCAAGATTAGTGGCTCAAGGTTACACTCAAGTTGAAGGTCTTGACTTCGGAGAAACATATGCCCCGGTTGCAAGATTGGAAGCAATTAGGATCTTGTTAGCCTATGCTTGTGCCCACAACATCAAGCTATATCAAATGGATGTGAAGAGTGCATTTCTCAATGGGTACATCAATGAGCTTGTGTATGTTGAGCAACCTCCCGGTTTTGAAGATAAAAGAAACCCAACCATGTGTTCAAGTTGAGAAAGGCTTTGTATGGATTGAAACAAGCACCTAGAGCATGGTATGAGAGATTGAGGATTTCCTACTCTAAGGGATTCAAGATGGGAAAGGTTGACACCACTCTCTTCACCAAAAGGCTTGGAAATGACTTGTTTGTAATGCAAATCTATGTTGATGATATCATCTTTGGATCAACAAATCAAGAATTTTGTGAGGAGTTTGGCAAGATGATGGCAAGTGAGTTTGAGATGTCTATGATTGGAGAACTTAGTTACTTCCTTGGTCTTCAAATCAAGCAAATGGAGAATGGCACATTTGTGAGTCAAGGCAAGTATATCAAGGACATGCTCAAGAAGTTTGAAATGGATGAGAGTAAAGCTATTAGTACACCAATGTGGACAAGTGGAAGCTTGGATAGTGATGCTAGTGGCAACATGGTGGATCAAAAGATGTATCGGTCTATGATTGGAAGTCTACTCTATGTGACCGCATCAAGACCGGATGTGATGTTTAGTGTATGCATGTGTGCTAGATTTCAAGCCTCACCAAGGGAAAGTCATTTGAAGGCAACAAAGAGAATATTGAGGTACTTGAAGCATACACAACATGTTGGATTATGGTATCCCAAAGGAGCAAAATTTGAGTTGATTGGATATTCGGATTCCGATTATGGGATGCAAAGTTGAGAGAAAGAGCACATCAGGCACATGTCAACTATTGGGAAGATCACTTGTATCTTGGTCATCAAAGAAGCAAAATAGTGTAGCACTTTCAACCGCCAAGCGGAGTACATTTCGCCGGTAGTTGTTGTGCACAATTACTTTGGATGAAGGCCACTTTGAGTGACTTTGAAATCAAGTTCAAGCAAGTGCCATTGCTATGTGACAATGAAAGTGCCGTCAAGCTCACCAACAACCCGGTTCAACACTCAAGAACAAAGCATATTGATGTCCGCCATCATTTCATAAGAGATCACCAACAAAAAGGGACATTTGCATAGAGAGTGTGGGCACCAAGATCAACTTGCCGACATATTCACCAAGCCACTTGATGAGAAGAGGTTTTGCAAGCTAAGGAATGAATTGAACATACTTGACTTCTCCAATATGTGTTGATGCACCCCCCACTATATGACATGCCTCTCCTTCGAGCAAAGCAAGGTAAAGTTGATTGACATGTCATCCATTCATCACTAAGGACTTGTTTAGAGCATCTTGTCATTCCTATCATGTCCTAGGCTCATTCATGAAAATCAAATGAATTTGATGCTTATATGGTACCACTATTGCTTGTATGTTTGAAATGATCTAGTGGTAGCATATGACATGTTTGTGGGCTTGTAAACCTAGTGTTTGATTTAGAAAATGAGCTATAAATGTTTAACTCAACATGGTACAAGATAACCCTTATTTGGAGGTGTGAAGAAGCTTGTCCTTGGATCAAACCGAGTTACATATCTTTTGCAAGTAATCTAGATTGAACCAAAATTGAGAAAATGATCTTTATTTCACATGGTTTCACCCCAACCTATCCATAATTTAAGCTCACCTTTTGTGCTAATTGTTGACAAAGGGGGAGAGAAACAAAGATATGAGTGATAGGGGAGCATTGGACATAAGGGGAGAGATATGCTAAGTGATAGGGGAGCATTGGACATAAGGGGAGAGATATGCTAAAGGAAAGGGACCAATTAAAATTTTGAGCACACAAGTAGGGGGAGCAAGCTCATAAACTTGTATGATGCATTTGAATGAACATTTCATATGTTTTGCTCGCATGGTACAAATTCCAAGTTTCAACATTCATGCTTGTGTGGTGTATGCTAGTTATAGGTTTGAATGATGAAATGAAAAACTAGCATGCATAGGCTAAAAGTAACTAGACTCATGCTCACATTATGAAAACTAGACCCTTGGTTTTAATGTTGATCTCATGGGGTATTCTAGTTTTTGTGTATGTCTAGTTACTAATGGTGCTAAGGATGGTATATTGGTGCACTCCGATTGGTATCACGCTTCAAAGGTCCATCTCTTATACCTTAGCATCATTTGGTAAAAATTGACTCCTATATTTCCTATCTAAGCATATGTGCAAGCTACAATCCAAACTCTTAGCACATATGTAGGGGGAGCAATTGCTACCATTTAGAATTCATGAAACTTGTCTATACCCTTTACACATGGTAAATAAGCTTGGGCAAGCAACATGGATTCAAATGAACTTTAATTCATATCTTTGTATAAGGGTTGTCATCAATTACCAAAAAGGGGGAGATTGAAAGCTCTAGTTTGGTTTTGGTTAATTGATGAAACCCTAAGTGCTAACCTAGTCTATCAAGATGTTTATGAGATAGGTAGCACTACTCCAAGTGTTGAAGCAATGACGAAGATCATGACAATGGTGATAGCATGGTGATGATCAAATGCTTGAACTTGAAAAGAAGAAAGAGAAAAACAAAAGGCTCAAGGCAAAGGTATAAAATATAGGAGCCATTTTGTTTTAGTGATCAAGACACTTAGTGAGTGTGATCACATTTAGGATAGATAGCCGTACTATTAAGAGGAGTGTAACTCAGATCGAAATGCGGTTATCAAAGTGCCACTAGATGCTCTAACTCATTGCATATGCATTTAGGATCTAGTGGAGTGCTAACACCCTTGAAAATATTTGTGAAAATATGCTAACACATGTGCACAAGGTGTTTTGGGGGTTGAGATGGGTTTGGGTCCCTCTCTCTCTCCCTCCCGCCGAGCTTGTGAGGCGGGATTCGCGCTTTTGGAAAAATGAAATGTCTATTTTCTATTGCGCCCGGATGCAAAATTCTTGGTGGTTGGCACATTTGAGCAAGGGTGAAGAAGTTAGAGTTGAAATGGAGTTGGTCGAAATGATGTCTTTGGCGTCGGTCCTGTCGGACCGGACGCCTGAATCCGTGTAAGCACCGACGCCGCCGCTGCACTGCGTCGGTCGCGGCTGACTTCAGCGGCACTGATAGGAAGGGTTGAGCACCGGACGCTGGTCCGCGTCCCGGTCAAGGTGGACGGACGCGTCCGGTCGAAGAAATACGCCTCGGGAGCTTATTGAAACGACCGGACGCTGGGGCTTCAGCGTCCGGTCCTCGAAGGAGCGTCCGGTCGAGGCCGATGACCGTTGAGTTTGACACACGTGGGCGACATCGAGCGACCGGACGCCGAGAGAGAGCTGTCGTCCGGTCGGCCCGACCGAGCGTCCGGTCGTAACGCGCTTTTGCCCGGTGAAGGGGTATAACGGCTCTATTTGATGGGGGCTCTATTTATAGCCCCATGGCCGCTCAAGGGTTAACCCTTGCACATTTTCATTGACATAGCAACCTTGTGAGCTTAGCCAAAGCCCTCCCACTCATCTCCATCATTGATCCATCATCATTGTGAGATTGGGAGAGAATCCAAGTGCATTGCTTGAGTGATTGCATCTAGTGGCACTTGGTATTCGTGTTTGCGCTCATGGATTTCGCTTGTTTCTCTTGGTGGTTGCCACCACCTAGACGGTTGGAGCAGCGGTGAAGGATCGGCACGAGTTGGTGATTGTTCGTGGCGCTTTCGGTGATTGTGAGGGGAGTTGTACCTTTCCGCCACGGAGTGCCGAAAGGTAACTCTAGTAAATTGCTCGTGTCATTGAGTTACCTCACGTGTGGGTCGGTTCTTGCGGTGTCCTATCGTGTGGACGAGGTTTGTGAAACACCTCTTAGCCGCCGAACCACCAAGTGTTGGTCGACACAACGGGACGTAAGCGTGTTGGCAAGCACGTGAACCTCGGGAGAAAATCGATTGTCTCTCTTCTTTGTCATTCTCCGGTGATTGGCTATATATTCATCTTGTGATTGGTTCATCCCCTACACGTTGGTATAATCACTCTACTCGCTCATTTACATTCTTGCAAACTAGTTGATACAAGCTCTTTAGTGTAATTAGAATTGAGAGCTTGCTTTATTATTTACATTCATCTAGTTGAGCTCTTTAGAGTAGCAAGGTTGAGAGCTCTTAGTGAGTAATTACATAGCTAGTTTGTGTGCCTAAGTATTCATTGCAACTAGAATTGTTGGATAGGTGGCTTGCAACCCTTGTAGAGCTAGAGCAAGTTTGCATTACGCTATTTGTCATACTAATCAAATTGCTCTAGTTGATTTGTAGATTTTTAAATAGGCTATTCACCCCCCCTCTAGCCATATTAGGACCTTTCAACAGCACGGCATGACCGACGCTCGCGTGGTCGCAGCATGGTTGGGCAGCACCTGCTGCTCGCTCATCCCGATGGCGGACCTGTCCAGGGGCACGGTCGCATCGCAGCCCTGGATTGAGTCGTGGAAGTGGAGGCAGATCGAGGCGAAGGGGGGCGTTGAGACCTCGCCATCGGAGGAGCCACGTCGGCCGCTTAGGGAGGGAGGGGTCGCGCCGGCCATGTAGGGAACCGCCGCGCCACTGGGGCCGGTGCCGCTCAACGGCCGCCGGTGTCAGTGAGGATGGTGGTGGCGTGACTAGAGGAGGCCGAATCCACCGGGGCCGGGGCTGCTCGACCGCCGCCGGAGTCAGTGAGGATGGAGGTGGCACGACTGGAAGAGGCCTAATCCGCCGGAGCTGGTGCTGCTCGTCGCCGGGGCTCCGTCGAGGCGGCCGTGCTTGCCCGAGGCGACGCTCTAGGGAGGAGGCAGAGCACGCCCACGGCGGTGGTTCCTCGTGACTCGTGAGATCTGGGAGAGGAAGGGGCGCTGGGGAAGAGAAGGGCGGGGTGCTCGGGAGGGGTGCTGGGGCCGATTTATTAAGTAGGATTTTGTCCTTCGCCGAGTGTCCTAGATCGGGGCACTCGACAAAGTTTTTTTTATTTTTTATTTCTCCTTCTTTCGCAGGAAAAAAGATTTTATTTCTTTGCCGAGTGTCCGAGATCTGGGCACTCGGCAAAGTTTTTTTTATTTTTTATTTCTCCTTTCTCAGGAAAAAAAGATTTTATTTCTTTGCCGAGTGTCCTAGATCTGGGCACTCGGCAAAGTTTTTTTTTCATTTTTTTCTCCTTCTTTCCCAGAAAAAAGATTTTATTTCTTTGCTGAGTGCAAAAAAGAAAACACTCGGCAAACCATCCTCTTTGTCGAGTGTTTTTTTGACACTCGGCAAACCCTCTCTTTGTCGAGTGTTTTTAGCGCAGCACTCGGCAAAGAACTTGTTCGCCGAGTGCCTAAGGGAATACACTCGGCAAACATAAAAACACTCGGCAAATTTGACGTTTTCGGTAGTGCTGCCATTCTGCTACAGTGACTATATGTGACAGCATGGCTGACTTTAGGCCCTATCCCTACTGTGGCTACAGTGCGGCAGGAGAGCCATTCGGCGTCTGCCCCTGCAGCTGTTACAGTGCAACAGCAGGGAGCCCTTTTTGACGCCGCCTGTCCCTGCCGTGCGTTCACACAAAGGAGCAGCACATCTCCTACAACTAAAAAGAACAAAAGTAAGACAATTTTTTGGTGCGACTTTTTTTGGGGGTCGCTCCTCCCTTCCGGCCCTACGATACCCCACGCGATAGAAAAAGAAATTGTCATCCCTGCGATCCCTGCCCGCTTTGAATGAAATAAATCGATCACCTGAGGCCACATGCATGGAAGGAAATAATAATCATGCATGGAAGGAAACAATCATGCGGTGCCCCTCTCTCGCTCGGTCAGATATCTTTCATCTCCACGTAAACCGGATCGTGGATCGACGCTAGGTCAACATCGATGCGCCCCTCCTATCCTTCCCGTGGTGCGCTCTCGCGAATCCACGCCACCCCGCAGAAGATGCCGGACACCACAATGCCCCACCGCCGCCGCACGCCAGGCACTGGTCGGCCGGACGCCACGACGCCAATCCAGCCCTCAGACGCCGCTGGAACGCCCCCTCCTCGTCCGACAGCCATGCCGTCGACGTCGACCGCCGTTGGACAACTGTGAAGAGGCCCTCGACGATGCTGCGCTAACAGAAGACGACTGCAACTACTTTATCAGGTGCGGTTTATGATTTCATCTTATTCTGGATGATAACTTTTTTCCTTCAATTTCCTTACTCAGCCAAAGATTTCATGATAATCATGAGAAACACTACTATAAGATGATCGCTGCATATTTGAGATTATGCAAATTTTATTTAATCATGTTCCTGTGTGAACGAGGTGCTATTGGAACATGCTCATATGATTGCATCCTACCTCTCCCTATCCTCATCGTTGCTATTAAGATCTCCTCCGACGCCGTCCTCCTCTGCGATGCCCTCTCCACTGGGGCGAGGTCCAAAGGATCCAGTGGCAACAAGGTTGAGGGAGTCACGTGGTAGCGAGATCCATCAGCAAGCATCCTGGTTCTGGTGTATTATTTGATTTATTTCTCGATACACTGCTACG
The DNA here is from genome assembly GCA_904845875.1 of Miscanthus lutarioriparius. Classification (NCBI taxonomy): domain Eukaryota; kingdom Viridiplantae; phylum Streptophyta; class Magnoliopsida; order Poales; family Poaceae; genus Miscanthus; species Miscanthus lutarioriparius. The sequence continues at coordinate 181,251 of CAJGYO010000067.1, forward strand.
AGAGACTGTACTAAGCCATGCGTTGCTGCAGATGGCTCCTAGTGTATTCTTGTTCGATCTTGCTGGACAAGAAGGCCTGAGTGACGACAACTCAGACGATGGAATTGGTCTGCCATCGTGGAAGCTTAGTATCGACGCCGACTTGCTTGACGTAAGTGTAGCCGCCATTGCCCTTTTGTTTCAATTCTCAGACTAATGGTTGTTTGTTAGAGTTCAGCAAATTCAGTTTAGTTGTGCAATAAATTTAGTTTTTCACTATCATCAGTCATCAGATATTCATAATTCGAATCTGAATATAAATAGTACTAAGAGTCTATATACTTGAAACAGTGTGCAATACATTTTCCTTCAGCATTGATACTCATCAATCAAGGACTCCACAGCTAGTGGCGGTTGCGGAATAAGTGGTGGCACCAGCTCAGGTGCTCCCTGCGGATGCTAGGGTGAGCTGGATGGGCTGGAGAATCTGTATGTCAAGATGTCCATGCACAGGGTCTCCGGCAGCCAATTGTTTTTTTACTATTATTGAATTGCATAAACTGTTTTTTTTGCCAAGAAAATGAAGTTAAGATAATTAGTTGATTGGGATTATGATTTACTCTTTTTTCAAATAGTGGTCTTCATTTCGGAGCCCTTCATGCAGTTTAATAATGGCTGGGGAGCTAGGCTTGCGAGAACTTACTCTTAATTGGGTTGCGAGCTAGGGATGTAGCACTTCAATGGGTGTCTTGGTTGAGTTCTACAATTGCCAGAAATTGATGGTGCTGATAAGATTGACAATACTGTAACTCTACAGTACCTTTCTTTTTTTCAAAAAAAAGAAGGGCAAATGCTACTTATGGTCAAATCCATGTTCTTTTTGTTGTTTTGATTTGATACCCACAGCCCACATGTTAACTTTCAGATGTGTTTGTAAAGAATCAAAATGAGTTGGCCTAATGTTAATCTTTCTTGTCGTTTTTTTTTTCATTCTTTATATTTATATAAATTCTCACCAACAAGTACATGGCTAGGTAATGGCCGTAATGCTGCATCCTTTAGCCAATGTGATCCCTTGAGATCTACTGACTGCTAGCTTATGCATATTGTCTTTTATTTGCAGGGTAGAGAGCTGTACAGAAAACATTCAACAGTTATTTCCAAGCTATATAGGAGACTTTAATTCATGTCTTTTATTTGCATCGAAGAAAACTCAGCCGAGGATGAGATTGTTGGCCTGACAGAAATGTTCAAAACACGATATGAATTTTTAAACAATGTCTCTGATATAGCTTCTTTCTACAACAGTGGAGTGATGTATCATGTTTACCTTTCCCTTTCTGTTTTTTTATAACCTGTTTGCCATTTAGGATTTAATCACCAGGTCTACTTTTCACTTTTCAGGCAGTGAAGCAATGTTTGCTGACCTTGGTCATTTTACGAGTGCATCCATCAGATGTACAGTTAGATCCACAAGATATTTGGAACAAGATATGTCCATACTAATATCCTTTACTACTTTATAGAAATAGATTTTACTGTAATTGTAATAACATTAACCATGGTCCATGGAGATGGATAAGCCTACATTTTAGGAAGATCATATCAGCTAACTGAACTTAAGCGGTTATGGACTGTTAAATGGGCACAATAAAATTCTTCAATTTGCTTGCTAGCTGTACAAATGAACAAGTAATATTAGTTCATTTTCTTTATTTTGCCACAGCTCAACCAGATTTACGTGCTATTAGATTTCATAAGCATTGTAGAATGTATGTGTGTGTTCAGTATGATAGACTTCACTAATCTGGATTTGAATATACAATTATAGCCTTGACAGTTTTGAAGCACAAAGAGATGTACTTGAGACCCATAACAGGTACAATCTTCAACATGTTCATTTTATCTCTTTATCATACATATGTTCTTCCTATCTGAATGACTGAGCAAAGTTCCTGTTAGGTGAAGAATCTGGTTGTGTTATTCCTATTGAATCTGAAGAAGTTCCTGAGAATCCTAGGATGGAAGAGGCTATAACCGAGGAAGGAAATTCATGTCTCACTACAGAGCAAGAAGTGCAGGACCGCCGTCGCTACCGGCGCGGTCCTAACCTGTGCGCGAGGCTAGGGTGTTGACGCTGCGGCAGCCCGTAGCTAGGCGAGGTGTGGCCTACGCAGCGGGCAGAGAAGGCGGCATGCGGCGCGCATGGTTGAGGCGCGGCGGCTGGCGGCCCTAGCTGATGTGCCGCGGAGGTGACGGAGATGGCGACACGCGCGCCGCGGAGCTGACCCGCAACGCAATGACCTGAGGCAATGCGAACGCCAACAGCCCCCATGTCGTGCGGAAAGGTCTATACAGTTTGTAAGTCTACGACGCTGTGCTGTGCGTGACTGTTAATTTCACGAACTTTGCTTTTTAGATTAACGTGCGTATTTAATTTTACAGTATTATTATCTTATCGTGCGATCCGTGTGTTTTTAGTGTAAAAGTTTAGTTGTGCCGTAGCAACGCACGGGCAGGCTATCTAGTTACTTAACAAAATATACCCCATGGCACAAAACTAATGGTTCCGGTAAGGAAATAGATTCCACTAAAAGAGAAAATTACATTTAATCAAACCATAACTAGTGACAACAACTGTCATTGTGTTGCGATAATAATTGTGGTATACTCATCATTTAAAGAAAATGCACATGCAACATGACTCAAGTATAAAAATATGGAGCAGATCCATGCAACCCTGAGGTAAGCTGAGCTCCCGCGGAGCACCACCCTCCCGTCAGTCGGTGGCCACTCCGGCCCCGACGTCCACCAAGCCAATCGGCGCGGGCCAGTGCGGCCGCGCCGCCCACCCAAGTCATGGAGCGTGGCTCCTGCTCCTGCCGCTCCTAGGCGGACGAGGTAGAGGAGGAGGAGGAGGCTCGGAGTGCTGGGAGATCCATTCCGCTGCAGCTGCCTCCGCTCGCGGCAGCCACCCATGCTTCCTTCGTCCTCCACTCTAGCTCGCTCGACCTCGATGCGGAGTCCTTTCTCGCTTCCTCGTGTGGGTCGGAAGGGAGGCTTCACTTCACCCGACTCGGAGGCCTCCTTCATGACTGATGCGCCTCCGTCGTTGGGTGGGGGCAAGTCCGTTCGGCCACCTCGTCAGCAGCACCGTCGCCGTCGTTGTCGCAACCGGTAGGTGGGCTTCATGGCTGATGTGCGCCAGTCCTTCCCGCGCCCTCCGTTGCCGCCACCTCGCCGGCTTGCGTCCATCATAGTGCATCCGGCACGCACGTCCTTTGAAAGACACTAGCCCTTTGAAAGAGGCCGCAAAAAACTTATGTTGACAACCAAAATTATCTATTTTGTGAAGTTGTCAAAATATGGAACGGACTTTACCATTGCGTTCCTCTCGTCGAGATGTTCAAAAAACATATATGCATCGTCTAATTCGGAGTCCGGATGAAGGAGTTATGCCCCTGGAAAGATGTTCCGTTGTTGAGAGTTCTGACTCAAGTCGGGACTTTCGGGAAGCCTGAAGAAACCTGCTCGGGAGTCTGGGGTTATCCCCACGTCGGGAGTTTTGACAAAGGTCGGGAGTTCCGATTGTCGGGAGTTCTGACCCAAGTCGAGACTTCCGACAGACCTAACAAAAACTCTGTTTGGATTTGGCCTTTTAGATTCCAATCCGAACTGTTCTAGACTCGTGGGAAACTTAGAAAATAAGGCTTCTAGAGGTTTTCTACTGGGATAAGACCACCCCTCTATATATGAGAGGATCATGGCCGATTGAGTTTCCATCTATCCAATCGACAAATAAATCAATCTACTACCTCTATTTCAACCATTTTACCATCTTCTCCAACCCCCATGCTGTTCATCCCTTGCTTCGACGGCCAAGGATGGCGCCCTAGGCTTGCCGGCCGACCTAGGGCAACCTGGCGATGTCCTTGCCCTGACGGGGTCCCTCCCGGACAAGAGCTTCGACGGTTTCTTTACTAGTTTGCCTGAAAACTAGCCGGTTCTTCGTCACGTAAGCACATTGGTTATCCTTTGAAGGTTTGCCTGTAAACCTCTCTATTCCTCACCACGAAAGAGTGAGTTATTTGCTGTGTTCTTCGATCCATAGCGGTCTGGGCGTCCAAGGCCCTACTAGTGTGTGATTCGGATCACTTCCGACGTCAACACCTTCGAGGGGTTAGAAACCCTTCTCGATCCAGGCTGCACGAACAGCCGCCACGCCAAGAACAGGTGATCTCTATTCTGCGCGTAAGATCGTAGATTTCTACATGCCAGGTTCAGCTCTATAGTTTTTTTAGGACCCTAAGGACACGAACGATAAACTATGGGTCTTTTAGACTAAACATAATTTTAAATATGTAACACATGACAAATCATATTATATATATTAAGTATGAATAAGAGTTAGGCCCCGTTCGTTTCGCTGAAAAAATAAGTCGAAATACTGTTCCGGCTGATTTGTTGTGAGAGAAAAATACTGTTCTGGCTAAAAAAAACAAGCTGAAAAAGATGGATTATAAGAGAAGCTAACAGAGCATTAATAATTGACACAACATGCTCATAGCTAGCTCATATAAAACACAATGTCGTACTACATACAATAGACAAAACTAAAAGAACAATAATAAAATAACTAATTACCTTATTAATAAATAAGACAATGACTCTTCAGTGTAGGGCAGACGGCAGACCGGCGTTGCAGGCGGTGACGGTGACGAGCGATTCAGAATTTTGACGGAAGAGAGGACCACGAGCGGGGGCATGCATGCAGCGGCCCAACGAAATGGAATGGGCGGAACGCCGATCCGGACTCGACTCCAGTCGCCAGCAGCCAGAGTCCCGGCCTGTCACCGTCAGTGTGCGGTATCCGCGCGATCTCCCTCGCGACTCAATGCAAGTCTCAAGATTCGAGCGGACAACGGGCGGAAGCGGCAAGAGGTGTGTGGCGCCGGCGGCGCTGGCGTTCGACTCCGATCCTGTGCTGTGCTTGTGTCTCCTGCAGGCAGGCTTTCAGTATGACCATCTGCTGGACTTGGCCTTCAATCGAGACTATAAACGTACAAGACATATTCGTCTGAGAAAAAAGTCCACATTACCTTCCTTAATTTTTACGAAAAATCGTTTTTTCTTCTTGAACTCTAAAACCGGATAAAATATCTCTCTCACCTTTTAAAACCGTTCATCTTACCTTCTGACCCTGTTATAAGCAATTTTAAAGGTGATTTTGTCTTTTTCTTTTTTTTATTTCGGCTGTATCTTTGAAAAATTATAGTAAATCATAGAAAAATCATAAAATAGAAAATTCAATTTTATTGGACTCCACATGAGTAGATCTACACAGTAAACATATAATATGGTATGTTTTAGTACAAAGTTTTTACTAGATCTATACTTTTCTATAATTAATTGGAATAATTCATAATTGCAGTCTCTATGGTCCAATTGTGATGAAATTTTTATGGTGGACTAATTATTGTATGATTGAATTATAGTAAAAATTTTATACTCATTGGATCATGTATAACTTAGTTATAGATTTATTTATATTTAACAAGCATAAACCTAAATAAAATCTATAACTAAGTTATACATGATCCAAAGAGTATGAAATTTTTTCTATAATTTAAGTATACAATAATTAGTCCACCATAAAAATTTCACCATAATTGGATCATAGAAACTGCAGCTATGAATTATTCCATTTAATTACATAAAAGCATAGATCTAAAGTTACAGCAAAAACTTTGTACTAAAACATACCATATTATATATTCACTGTGTAGATCTACTTATGTGGAGTTCAACAAAATTAGATTTTCTAATTTATGATTTTTCTATGATTTACTATGATTTTTTAAAGATTCTACCGAAATAAATTAGAAAAAAAGACAAAAACGCCTTCAAAACCGCTTATAACCAGACTAGTCAGGTAAGACGAACGGTTTTGAAAGTTGAGGAAGATGTTTTGCCCGGTTTTAGAGTTCAGAGAGAAAAAACACATTTTCGCGAAAATTAAGTCAGTAACGCGGACTTTTTCCTTCATCTTTCTAGTGACGTGGGGGCTGGGCCTCTGGTGACCGTACCTGAGCCCCCGGCGCCACCTGCATGCTGCATGCACGAGCGTTTGGCCGTTGGGTGGGAGAGAGGAGTGGTCAGTCGTGAAAGACGAAACCGACCTTCCGCCTTTAACCCTTGTACAAATTGTTTTCTGTTGAGTTCTTCTATTGCTTGTATGTCGATTGGGTTCAACTCGGACTCTTCCACATAATCGCAGCAACTTTTGGTGCCTAGCCTACAGAACGTTTTTCTAGTCTTGTATCTATCACTAATTCTATTGTTTCCTTTTACGCTTATTTCCTCTGTACCTTTTTATCTATCGTTATGACATTTATGCTGGTCAATTTTTTTAAAGTTTGACTAGATTTGTAGCAAATATTAATAATATTTGTATCTCCAAATAAGTTTAATATGAAAATAGATTCAACAATCTATCTAATTATACTAATTATGTACCATTAATATTAATGTTTTTTGTATATATATTTGATCAAAGTTGAGTACGTTTGACTTTTTGGGAAATGAGAACAGCAGATAAAAAGGGATAGAGAGAGTATTTGCTAGTAGATGCTCTAATTAGTCGACGTTAACAAGCCAAACTACGTAGAATGCCAGACTTCGATCTTTTTAAGTTAATGACTTATGTAAAAGTCTACCAAATAAGGCTACAATAGCAAAGGGCCACACTATGGTCCTTTTCACTAGCCTCTTACGGTGAAAAGAAAACAAAAATGAATAGAAGAGAAGCTAATGGCATATATAGTAAACAATTGTAAGTAGCAATTTTGTGGAGCGGTGAATGTGCGGACTGTGGAGCCTCACGAAGAAAATGGCAAATATCAAATTTTTCTGAACTTTTATTGTGTGGAAGACATTTAAGAAACTAAGATGAACTCAGGTCAGAAGCAACCCTTCCTTCTCTACCAAGGAGCACTACCGGACTCAGTGGTTTTGCCGAGTGTCAGGAGCACTCGGCAAAGTCCAATTTGCACTCAGCAAAGGCTTTGCTGAGTGCTGCACTCGGCAAAAAATGGGTCGGCAAAGGCGTCTTTGCCGAGTGTCTTTTATCGGGCACTCCAGCAAAGGCTTTGCCGAGTGCCCGACACTCGGTAAAGTTGGAACCGAAAATACCCCGAAAAAATAGGAATTTTTACCCAAAAAATAGAATTTTTTTTAATCGGTGGAGGCCCCCACCAGCCAGCGTCCACCCATCTCCAGCATTTTTCGCGTAAATTTCGCGGATACGCGGCTGGCAGGATTCGAACCCGCGACCTCCCCTGCGCGCGAACCTCCTCTACCACTACATCACACTGTCACTTGTCACTTGTGTCTGGATTTCGTTTTAGTTCCCAACATATTATACTAAATCGAGTGTAAATTGTTTGTTTGAGGCCCTAAACGAATTCAAATAAAAAAGTTGTAAACTACAAAGTTTCATAACTTTTCGAGATCTACACTTTTAGTTTAGGAAGTTTTTCCATCCGAGGTCGTTTACAAAATTTGAATTTCAAAATTTTGAAATTCAAACGCGGTTTTGCATGACAAGATGATTTCAAATCAAAAAGTTGCCAACTACAATGTTTCATAACTTTTCAAGATCTACACTTTTAGTTTAGGAAGTTTTTCCATCCGAGGTCGTTTATAAAATTTGAATTTCAAAATTTTAAAATTCAAACACAGTTTTGCATGACAAGATGATTTCAAATCAAAAAGTTGCCAACTACAATGTTTCATAACTTTTCGAGATCTACAGAGTTTATTTTGGTTGTTTTTCCATCCGAGGTCGTTTGAAAAGTTCGAATTTTAAAATTTTGAAATTCAAACACATTTTTGCATGACAAGATGATTTTAAATCAAAAAGTTGCCAATTACAAAGTTTCATAACTTTTTGAGATCTACAAAGTTTATTTTGGTGGTTTGATCATCTGTTCATCCGACATGGTCGTTCTAACATTGTTCACAAATTTTATATATCTCTATTGTAGTTTCATAAACTACAATAGAGATATGTTAGATTTGTGAACAAATTTACTTTCACTTTGTCATATAAAGAAAAGACCAAAACATACATTATACATCTTGATGAGTTATACAACTTTGTAGTTGAAAACATTTTCATTTGAATTAATTTACTGCTTCAAAATGTGCTTTGAAATTTTCTTTGCTGAGTGTAAAAAAAAACACTCGGCAAAGAGCTTCTTTGTCGAGTGTCAAAAAAAAAAAAAACACTCGGCAAAGGCGTCTTTACCGAGTGCCCGAAAAACAACACTCGGCAATCCACTTGGCACTCGGCAAAGAGCGGGTCTCCGGTAGTGGAGGTCGTAGCACTGTTTCCTATCTGTTCTTGCTCACACTATCTAGTGGTCTCACCGTCCTACCAAAGCTTCTGCTTGCTGCTGTTGAAGCATGATGAATGGATTCTTTCTGTGGGATCTCTGGAGATCTAGCGTGCATGGTCGATCAACCAGATGAAATCAGATCAGACTTATTATTCAAAAGTAGTTTTTGGTCGTGCACACAATCAACGAGCTGCCATGGCCTATGGTGAGCTCTGTTATCTATCTGACTATCTTAGAGGTGGCGAAGTTATCTGGACAGGTTGGGAAATTAGGAGACAATAGACAAGAAGACTGATCTATGTTTCACTTTATGCCCTGTATATTGATGCAACATCTGGTGACAAAGTTTACACCGAAAACTTCGAAGACCATCTTTACACCGATTACACACATCTGAACACAAGGCGAAAGTTATGGGCCAATATTTTTAGAGAATGGAGCATCATCGGCCTCTGCAAGTGCACATAGCTAGTATGTATTACAAAGTTTTCACAGTTATCTCACATTTACTTACTGCAAATGGGCTATTTATTACATATTTATGGGCCGATATAGTACGTGGAACTCAAGAGTTTTAAACCTGAGGCTTGAAATCTAATTGTTCCCTGATTTAACCCACAAGTGAAGCCTAAATGTATAATACATCGTTATAAACGCCTCAACGCATTTGACATGGAGAAAAATGGCTTGAATGTCAGAATTAGCCCCATTACTGCAACCATGCTTATCACTAGAAATAGGATCTGGTCACCTGCATTTTGCATAAGTCAAACAAGAATATGCACTCAGTAATTTGTTGTGTTTTAGCTACCTGCCACCATATTGATAAGGCTGCATATGTGTTGTTATTTGTATACCTGTTAAGAACAACCCAGTCACGTGCTTTTTAGTCCATGAAACCCTGTAAAATAGCAAGAAAAGAAGTTCATCAATCGGAAAAAAATAGTCAATTTTTCTAAACAATAAAAAGTAGTACTTACAAAAATTCCTGCTCCTGCTGGAGCTACACCTTTGAACAATGACATTAGAGTCACGGAGATGCCATTTGCAATACCTCTTTGTTTTTGTGTCTGCACTTGTTCCATAGGATAAGTTAGAATCTAGAAAAACGATAGAATGTATTAGAAAAATGAGCCTAACAGATAGGCTTGATGCTTACCACTGCTGTGTTTTGTAGAATGTTGCATGCAGTAGTAATTGTAGCCTGTTTGTTGAAATATAGATCAAAATTAAAAATTGAAAAATGTGAAATGATTAAATTTATTTTCTCTAAGAAGTCTGTCTTAGATTTTTTCTATGATTGAGAAAACAAGTTGACTCACCGAGAATACATTCTTGAAAATTGAAGCTATGCTGATTAGTACTTTGAGCTCTGTCCCTTGTAAGTTGTCCATGAAGGGATACGTTGTGAGGAGAAGTATGGACAAGATCTACAAATCAAACAGTAGGTTAAACATGGTACTTGAAAATATAAATGAAATTAAACAAGCATTTAAACAAAAATAGGGATTTGAATCAATACACTACTTTTAGAAATTGTCATGCACACCTCATTGTTTTTATAGAAAGAAATCGTCATGCACACCTCATTGTTTTTATAGAAAGAAATCGTCATGCACACCTCATTGTTTTTATAGAAAGAAATCGTCATGCACACCTCATTGTTTTTCTAGAAAGAAATCAAATACTATTCCCCCACCTATTATTCCAATCTATATCTAACCTTCACTTTGATTTATTTTACTAGATTGATGCATATTTGTTTCCCCACTTAACATTAGACTACATTGTTTGAGATCCTTGATTTTCTTTTTACAAGTAGAATACTGAAGCAAATCTCACAAAGTTGTATTTCCCACATACCACAGCAGGACGTAATGGTCTGATTGGTCCAAAATATTTGGCAATGAAAGGATAAACAACAAATTGATATGCCAGAACACCAATACCTACAAGGATCAAATGAAGTTGTTGTAAGGTAAATAATTTGATGGCAACACTACTGGAAGTGTTAAAGGCATATGTTATTTCCATGTTACTTCAATTCATTTTGCAGGTCATTGTTTCTCTTTTTTTTCAAGGAAATACTCTTATTACACGCAATAATCACTTGCATAAAAGTTTGGGAAAAAATACTATATACCTGAGATGGCTAGCACAATACCCACATCCTGAGTTGTCCAACTCAAGCCCCGAAATTTTCTTTTGCTCACAGCCCAGAGTGAAAATGACTGAAGATAATAGTAAGAGAGAACATATTAGGATTGGCCACATACAACTTAGCATCAATGTCAAGGGCCACAACGATATTATTGGCATCCTCACATATTGAACTGCTACTGCAGAAGTTACTCTCATGATTATATAAGAAAAAATCACCTCAAGGTAAGCTACATCATGGAGAGAAAAGATACAGTAGATGATTACTGATGACATAAATTGTCAATTCTTTAGCAGGTTCTTCAAAGATGTGTCACTAGATACTTTAGACTTTCCAGGTTCTATGTTTGACAGACCAACTTGTGCTTCCACTTCCTCAGAAATTTGTGCCTCCTCTTCATGAGCACCTCCTACCTTTCCATCATTGTGAAAGTGTAGCGTTTCCTAAGAAAATCGGATAAATACTAAGCATCTTTCTAAAAATCTTATAACATTTGTAGAAGAATGTTTTTTCTGTGTGTGTGGATGTAGTCGAAATTTGTGCTAAATGGTAGTGTAACAATCCTGATACATTTAATGTATTTTGAAGGGACCTAATAAGTTGTATTTTTGAAGGAAAGAATCATAAAGGACAAGATGTTTCATACGGGAAGCCAAATGCATGCGATGCACGATCCCATTGCTAGTATCGATATGGTAAAGCATGGGAGGAAATATGGAAACCTGAAGGTAGAAGAAAATTCCAAAGGTTTGTCATATCCATAAAATGATAAAAAATCATATAACAAAAATAGTATGAGTAGTAGTTGACCTCCCAAATATGGATTCTTTGGAGAAAATATGTGGATACTTTTCTGCTGGCTAGTACATGATAGAGGATAGACGATGTTAGTCATATACTTTTGCATTGATTAGTTTATTGTACTATTAAAGTGCAGTTATATATTATTTTCACCTGTGCAAGAAACCCTCCAATAGCTGGTCCAACAACCAGGGACGAAGCCAGAAAAAAATTTAGGAGGGGCTGAACAAAAGAATAGAGGCTTTTTTATCTTCTCTTAACCTTAGCCCATCCTACCTAATATATATATGCATAAAAATTTAAGGGAGGGTTTAGGGGGGCTCCACGTGCCCAGGATCGGTAGGGGGGCTAGAGCCCCCCTAGCCCCACCGCTGGCTCCGTCGCTGCCAACAACAAAAGCTATCGCTCGTGATGATGTAACCTAGGACGTCATGTTAGACTTAAGTTAGATACAAGTAAATATGAACATTACAATATAAAGATTTGTTGAATAAGTTGAAGGTTTGAAATGCAGAAGATATAATTAAGGATTGTTCTTACAAGAGACATTCCTAGAGCTTTGTGCTCTTTCCTGCAGACTTCTGTAGCATATGCCTGGAAAATACATATGTATCTATGAGCATCTAATGCCTACTGTCAGTTGCTAATCGGGGCAAGCAAAGACAATAAGATACCTTGATTGGTCCCAATATACCACAAAGCATCCCAAGCAATCCCCTAGCTAGTTACAATTGCCATCCAGTATCTTGTGCTAAGACCAAATAATGTGTTGAAAACAATCCTGAAAAATCAAAACTTGGTTTACTCCCATTTGATGGTGGCAGACTAACTACTGAGTAAGATCCCACAATGTGGCTGATTATTTCCTACACTGAGAGGATGCTAATCACGATGCAGGGCTTCCTTCCATACTTGTCAGCAAATATGCCCCATGGCACAGAACTGAGTGCTCTAGCAAAGAAATAAGATGACCCTAAAAGAGAATTATAGTCAGCTTGACTGTAACTAGTGATGACAGTATCATCGAATTGTGACAATAAGTCAATAACTATGGTCTCCTTATTATTTAAGGAAAATGCACATGCAATCTGATTGAGATTAAGAGTTTAAACATATACAAGACAAGATCTGAAACCTCGAGGAGATGTTACTCACCAACAAATCCAACATAGAACGCGATGTCTTCCTCCCGCTTTGCGATATTCATGTCCCTGATCTGTTGTATTACAACAATAGTATAGAGTCAGTAACCAATATATTTCATAATGCAATCAAGTCCCTGCTCTGGACCATATACATACCATGAAGTATATATAAGGGAACAATGATTGGATCGGCAGAGCTGGGATGGACAAAAATGGGATGTTATACATCATTAGATAAAACAAATATGATATGATTGATTCCGAAATAGAAAAATGATTCACATTTATGTAAGATAAAATAAAGTGAATAACATCATTGTAAATATGTCTTTGACAACTATAGTGCTATAACCTCTCTACATTTTATAGATAGTGGTGATCTCAAAGATGTTTAACGAGATGAAAAGACCAGTCCTTATCAACTCTGTAGCATACAGTTATTTTTCTGTAGCAATATTGTGATGTAAAAATTTCCAAGAAAAAAGGACACAAATATTGAGACATACAAAAATATATGTATCCAAGCGACTACAATTTTCCTCATGTTTTGGAACATGTGTTGAAAGAGGATATCAAGCATTCAAAAGTAAGGGCCGCATGCCAATTTGTACTACTGCTATTTGTACAATTTGCTTGCACTAATGCAGCTAATTTTATTGTCGGGTTCATAAACCTGGGGTCCCTCGGGGACCGGCTTCCACGCCAGGGCTCGGCCCAGGAAAACAGCACGTAATTCATGGGCCGGCCCAAGAGTCTAAAACACAATGGGCCAAAAGGACAAGTCCGGTCGCCGACCGGAAGGTCTACCCAAAAGAACAAGCGCCTGCTCATCAAATTTCTTCGGCCCACCTCTCCGACCGAAGCATTCGCTTCGGGCACCAACCGCCTCCGGGCAGTCTCTCCGATCGGAAAGGCCTGGCCCAAAACACCGCTTCCTACTCCGACTCCGCGTCTCCAACCGGGGACCCCGTAGGAAGCCTGCTTACCACTCTTCTCCGACTGGCGCGGTCAGGGCCGACTGGGGCCATCCGACCAGGGACGCCCGCTCGGAAGGGACCAGGGGCAAACGGAGAAGGCAGTGCACAAAGTCAAACCACGATACCGGGACCATACCCTGTATGCCTGCGGGAACAGTGCTCCTCAACCGCTCTGACATAAACAGTATTATAGGCACTGACATTTGTGTCTACAATATTGTAGGCGCCATTGGGCTCCCATATGGCAAAAAGCCCCCCACATACCTCTGGGCATCGATAGTGGGCGCCAGGGTTCACCATACTTGGTACACAGGGTAGGGCTCCTCACATACCAATAGTATTTTGCAGGTACCGACATCCACCCTTCCTGAAGAAGCCAACGCAACCTCCCATGTGCACCTGACATTCTAGAGTGACGTCAACAGTACTGTGGGCGCCTACCATCATCACTGTCCTCATCGGCATGGGCAACAAGACTTAGTAACATCCGTACTCTCTCCCTCTCACCTATAAAAGCCATCCCCTTCTTATATAAAAGGGGATGCGCTCCCTCCAACGAAGGAGGTCGACTTCTTCAAGCACCAGATTCACTAGATCGATAGCTCACAACCCCTCAAACACCCGCTTGAACACCTAGCTCATAGCAGAGTTCCGGTCGCCCTTGGCCCTTCCGACCGGGCCTCTCGTACACCCCACCTTTCTCCTTCTCGTTTGTAACCCCACTACAGACTTTGACCACCTAGGCTCAGGAATAAAGTCACCGACCGACCCACACTGGACGTAGGGCACGTTGCCTGAACCAGTATAAATCCTGTGTCATTGAGTGTTAGGCCACCTCCGATCAGAATGTACATCAAAACTATAAATATTCACTAGTTGGTCACTTTCTGTACCGACAGTTGGCGCCGTTCGTGGGAAAGACGCTGTATGTTCAACACTTTTTGGTCATCGGATGGCCTATTTTTTCACCACCCTCGCCTGTGGGGATGCGGGTTCCACCCGTTTTCAAGCCATCCTAGGCCTTCCTCTTCGGAAGCCTGGACTTCATCGCCGACCGGCTTGGCGTACTCCACCTCCGCGAGGAGACTCGCAACCTGGCACCTATCGGAGAGACGTCCTCCATCGACTCCAGGACGCGCGACCTCAACGGCGCAGCATCTGCGCTTCATTCCGAGCAAACTCTCTGCTCAAACCCCGCTGTGAGTAATATACATGCCGTTCTTTACTTACTACATTCTATCTTCCGCCAAACACCCGGAGGGCTGCCGTTGTCCCCATCGTGGCCATCGTACGGCCGGTTCCCCTACAACCTCGTGTCTTTTGTGGACGCGTACGCCTGGGGCTCCAAAATATTATGGTGCTGCCTCCTCTCACGTCTGAGTTCGTGGGGATGGCGAGCTACGGTCCCACCTGTTTCCTCGACATCATGGATGACGACATTGGGAGTGACGGCTCCAGCATCGGCGACGTGGCACCCAGCCACCGTCCGTCCCGGGAGTGCGCCATGACGGACGCTCCGGAACAGCCGCCAGGGGCAACGGAGTCCTCACGGACTCACGCCCCTCTGGGCCCTCATATGGAGGCCCTCGAGCTCACACAAGAGCACGGGAAGGATCTATGACGACAGTGGCCGCATCAGCCACCGACCGCGCCAGCGCGCGCGACGCACCACACTGCGCCCCGTGCGCATAGACCGGCGAGCGGCGCTCGGGGTCGCACCCGTCAGGTCCAGCGCAACACCCCAGATAGGGGGACCGATCCCCCGCAGTTCGCTCGGGCCAGTCAGAACATTGCCGCCGCGACAATGCTCCTGTGCGGCCTGTCCGAGCTGAACGACCCTCGCGAGCGGGCGATCCACCGGAACCTCTGGGCATTGGTGGAGACCGCCGCCGTTCAGCAAGCGGAGTGCTCCGTATCGCGACACCGACTCGCGACCTTGCTCCCCGTCCGGGGAACAAGGACGCAGCAGATGGGGCACTACACCCTGTCACCACAACAACCGCTGAGCGCGGCACATGAGGCCACAACGGCACCTCATCTTGACCTGACGATCGCTTCTCACCAACCGCCTATCTACGTGCGGCTCGGACCAAACCAAGGCACGTGCAGTAGTGACCGGACTCCCAGCACTGATAGCCCGGGACCACCAACCTTTGCCCAACTCCCCCAGCAAGCGCCGTTCTCACCGCGCTTCAACTGGGCCACGACAAAGGAAAGGCCAAACGCCAGGATCAAGACGAGGGCCCCTCCACGCAGAGGAAAAAAAGAACAGAAAGGATCGCCGCCGACCGGCCAACTCTGCGTCGGTCGCCGCGGCCGATCACCTGGGCACGCAGCCTTAGCAGGACTGATCGGGACACTTCCACGAGCTCATGGAAAGCCCATGCACCAACCACAACTATCCCGTCAACCATCTCTATAAGGACTGCCAGCTCCTCAAGCGCCTGCTGAGGTAGACTGGCAGGCCAAGGAAAGAAAAAGGCGAAGAAGCAGCAACAGAAAAAGGGGGCACAACAGGCGAGGATCCAGACGGCTGAAGGCTGAAGTGATCCGATCGGACGCCCACCGACTAAAAGACAACGACGACGACGTTCTCTCCAAACGCTTGGAACAGCTATGTCGTTCTTTCCTTTCCCTAAGTTTTAGTTTTTGTTTACTTAGCAAATGCTCCTATAAGACCACCCCGACCCGAACACTTTTCGGCCCGAGGCGCTCGGGGGCTCCACTAGGGGGCACTATTACCCCTCTGTTTTCGTCTTTTACTTTCATATGGAAAAACTCCTTCCTACCCGAATAGAAGGGCAGTTCGTTCTTTTGATTTTCCTTACGTAGCTTTGCTTTAAAACATTCCGACCGATCGCGCCCCGCCTTTTCCTACAGTTACGAGCGGCCGAGCCTCGCGGGCCACGCCCCGGGCTCACAAGGTCGCGGCCTACGGAACAAACGGGTAGGTACAAAAAAGAATGGAATAAAAACAAAATTATACTAAGGGAAAACTAAGGAACGAAAGGGAACAAGCTTCCCCGAACGGAGCAATTCCATCACAAAAACAAAAACCAATTGCAGTCATTAAAACACACACACGAACGTTTTACACGGGGGCTCCCCCACGAACTTAAACTCTTTACGTTTACTAAACTACTTACATTCTTCAAGCTATTTAACCGACCCGGCGACATCTGCTTGCGGCGCAACCGACGAAGGCACGGGCTGCACACTCCTCGGCGGCACGACGTTCGGCTTGGTCGAGGCCGAGGCGACATTCCCCCCCAAACTAGGCTCTGGGCTATCCGCAGGCTCGGAAGCGTCCTCTCCATGCATGCTTCGAGCCATGTCTTGACGTCAAACGTCCATCACCCACTCGGCAGAGACTTGCTCTGACACCGATCGTGCATGCGGCAGCAAGCTCTCCCCGATTGATTGGATGTCCTCCATGCTCAGGCCTTCAGCATACCCGCTACAGATGGTGGCGAAGTCCAGATTCGGGTGGTACGTCGCCACCGAGGTCAGCACCCCCGACGCTCCATAAAACAGTCCGCTCCTGACAAGGTCCTTGACCGTGTTCGGGACCTCCACCAGCTGGACCGCGGGCGCGCTGGTACTTGGCGCTGACCCGAAGACTTCCGAGACGACGAGCTGGGCAGCATTGCGGATCTGGCCAAGCTCCCCTTCGAGAGCACGTCGCTCTTAATGGGACTTGGCCAGCTCCTCGGCATTCCGGCTGAAGTTCGCTTTGGTCACCTCTAGGTCTCGCTCCAGCGCCTTCACCTTCTCACCCAGCTCTACAAGAAGGGCGACAAGCTCAGAAACAGGCTGGGGAAAAAATCAACACCACGAGAAAACAAAAAGGTACGCACCGATGCGAGAGGCCTCAAGGGTGGAGAAATCCTCTGCCTGCCGAGCCACCTGCTCGTGCAGCCGGGCACTCGCGTCCTCCATCCCTATCACCTAGCCCCGGAGCGCGAGCACCTCCTGATCCGCCTCCGACCGGGCCCTCTGCTCCGCCTCTAGGGCCTTCTGTGCCCTCTCCAGGGTGGCCCGCTCCGGCTCAAGGGCCGCCAAGGCCTCTTGAAGCGCTGCCTCGGTATTCGCTAGGGATGTTCGCAGCCCTGCCTCAGTCTCCTCCTGGCGGACCTTCGTCGCCTCGAGCCCTTGCTCGGCAGCAGTCGCCCGCTCCGCCGCACACTATCCCTCCGCCCGCGCCGCCGCCGCCTCGGCCGCCCGGACCTAGGACTCGCAGCTGGCGGACTCCACCCGACGCTCAAGCTCGGCCATCCGGGCGTGTTCCACCCGGAGGAAGTAGGACTTGCGGGACGACACCTTCCTTATTTCCTGTGAAAAACAGGCATGCTAGAAACAACCGACGAATGATTCAAAGGGCAAGGATAAGTACCAGAAACTCACCTCCGCGGCGAGCTGCAGGTCAAGCTCAACCAGCTGCCGGGCAAACTGAGCCTACTTTCGGGCACTCTCAAGCTTCGTGGATAGCTTGGTGAGTTCGGACACCGCGGCATGCCCTTGCCCCCCAAAAATGTCCCAGAGCTAGCGCTCCTGGGATTCCCGGAGGACGAACCTCGCCTTCGACGAGTCCTCAGGGAAGGGCCACTCCAAGTCACCCTCCAATGAACCACCGGAGGGGCCCAGCCTCTGACTGGACCACCGCCAGCTCTCGCGGCGACACCACCAGCTCCCGTGGCGCCACTGCCAGCTCCCGCGGCAACACCAGCGGTTCCGCCACGGTATCCGCCTTGTTGTCAGACTGGATCTCCACCACCTCATTCGCATGGGATGCTGCCGGGCGTCCCAACTCCGTCCCAGCCACGCTCCCCTCCGGCGCCTTTGGCTCCGACGGCAAGGATAGGTCTCGCCGCCCTCCACCCGGTGGGGTGGGGAGCTCGCCCCCCTCGTCTCCTCCACCACGACCGGCGGAGGAGGGGCCGCAAGAGTTACCTCTGACGCAACCTCCGCCATCGGCACCGGGATCACCGCCAACGTTGCCGCCACTGTCACATTATCAGTAGCCGCCCCGGGGTGCACCACCCCTGGGAGGGAAGGCTTCGCCGCCGCCACCCTGCTGCCCTCTTCGCTCACCGCAACACGCTGCAGAGTGGGCCTCCAAACCTCCTGCACGGGGGTTAGGGCGATGCTCAACCCCGGCATCCCCCGGCCACTGACAAAAATTGTGGGTAAGCCACACTCCAAAAAAGACTCGACCCACAAAAATCGAAGAAGCAACAAAAGGAAACATACCGGGTGGCGAGCGGCACGACTCGTAAGGTAGACTCCGACAACCTTGGACCTACGGGACGAGGACCGCTCCCAGGCAGTGACCCGCGCCCCCTCACTTTAGACGGGGTCGGAGCCGTCCCGACCGGCTCCTGCCCAGCCTGCGGGTCGTTGTGACCTCTGGCTCGGGACTCCCCGACCGGAGCAGCGGGCGGGGCATCCTTCGACTGCAAGTCACCTGTCGACTGGGCGCCAGTCTGCCCCTCAGACCGCTCGGACTACTCGACCGCACCCACGGCAGGTGGGGCCTCCTCCGGCTGCAAGTCCGGCGTTGGTACCGGCCTCGTCGCCGCATGAGCGCCGGTCCGCTCCTCGGACCACCCGGCTCCCTCAGCAGCATCCGCCACAGGCGACAACGGGACCGACGACACCACCGAGAGGCGCGGTGACCGCGTCCGCTTCGCCGCTCACTCACCAACGGCGTCCGCGCTCGCCGCACGCTTCCTCGACGTAGGAACCTCCGCACGCCGCGCGGCCTCCTGCTCCTCACCAGCGGACGTCGCCGTAGGGTCGCGACGCACCGCCGAGGTCACAACGACCTCCCGACTCTCCTCCTCGTCGGAGAAGACCATGTCGTCCAAATCTGTAGGATCATCCGACGCGAGTTCCGACTCAACGTCGCTCCTAAGTTCCCCGGCCCTCACGCGCAGGGTGACCTCCTTCTTCTTCTCTTCCTCCCGCTGAACCTCCTTGGTTCTTTTCTTCTTCTAGGCGTCCGCCGCCTCCTTCTGGGTGGCTCGCCGGTCCCTGAGGGAGGTGCGGCTGGGACTTGTACCTTTCGAGCCCCTACGGAACGATTGAGCCAAAATCAAAGAAAAGGGAAAGAAGCAGAGAAAGAGCACGAACAAAATAAGGAGCATACTAGTGTGGGCACGATCGAGGCATTGAACGGTATGGGCTTTCCCACAACCATCTCTCCGAGCCTCAGCTACAGCACTCGGCCGATACGGCTCCAGATCTCATCGTCCGGTAGCTCCTCCGGCGACGCGCGGTCCGGGTCCGACCGGCCACCGTACGTCCACATCAGGTGCGTCCTCTCTGCCAACGGCGCAACCCAGCAGCGGAACACCCGCACCCCATCGAGTCCGCCCCTTACGAGCTTTCAAAGCTCCTCCTTGATGGCCTCCACCTTGTGCCTCTCCGTGTGGGCGTAGCCCCACGACCAACTCTTCTGCTTCACCGGCCTCCTGCTGGTAAATGCTAGAAACGGCGCCCCCACCGGATTCCGGATATAGAACCACTCCCCATGCCATCCCCGGTTGGAGTCACATGGGATGTATGCGGGATACGAGCCTCCTGCATGCAGCTTCCTTTTGCAGGGCGAAGCCTCCGACCAGTGCGATCTCGGCCGAACTCCAGTTCGCCATAGCTCTCCCGGAGAAGAAAAGCCAGAAGAGATCCGCGTGCAGCTCCATCCTGAGGAAAGCCTCATAGACGGTGATGAAACCAGCAATGTGCAACACCCCCATCGGATTGAGATGCTGTAGCTCCAGACCCCACTCGTTGAGGAGCCCGCGTAGGAACCAGTGCGCGGGGTATCCTAATCCACGCTCATGGAAGGTAAGGAAGGAAACCACCTCATTGGGATGAGTTTGCGGGAACTCCTCCCCTCCAGGGACCCTCCAGTGTGCCACCTCTTGCGGTGGCAGAAACCCCTTCGCGACGAAAGCCTCCAGCACCGACTTCCTCACGTTGGACGTCCGCCAGTCCGACATCTCGCTCTGGATAGAAAAAAGGTCGGTGAGTTCCTCTCTTCTCCCTCACTCTCTCCCCCTTCTTTCCTAGAAACCTCCGCGGCTCTCAGGAACGCTCACGGCAAAAAAGGAAGAGAGACAGCAGCGGCAGATGAAGAACAGGCAAAAGAACGAAACAAAAACCCTCTCCCTGCCCCTACTTAAAGGAAAGGGAACAACAGTTAAGGAAGGACGCGCCGATCGGGGAAGGCAGAACGGTGGAGCGAGAATTTCTCTCTCTTTTCCATTTAATGTAGATGAGACGTGCCTTGAACCGATGAGATGCGCCCTGCTCGATGGAACGGCTCCTGATCAGACGGGACATGGCCTGGCCGTGGCCCACCACTACCGGACGATCAACCACTACCACACGATGGGCACAGGAACCGAAGCACCACCGCACGCGAGCGGCTTCCTGCTTCCCCAGGACAGACCTGGGGAGACCAAAAACAAAATCTCCGCCGGTAGACCAATATCCCCCCTGAGTCGATCGAGTCGCTCAGTATCCACACCAGGACACAGGTAGGAAGCGAAGGGACGCCCCATGTAGGCCATGCCGACTCTGTCACGAACGACGAGCATGGGTCCCGGTCAGAGGTTTCTGACTGAAGCTCTCCGAGCCCCGTCACTCCAGTCGTCAAGGTAAACACTATAAAAAACCCCTCTATTTCTTTAAATCATTCATATATCCATACGCGCATTCATTCCATACGCCTGAACCCCTCGGACGGTTAGGGCATGAACCGCCCGGGGGCTCGAGAACTAAGCATCGCATGTGCAGCGAGATGCATCAGAACGCTTCGTGTTGCGTCACGAAGCGGCGGTTGCCTCATTCGACATGAGCAACCAACAGAGCCCGGGGAGAAAACCGTAGATGAGCACCGTGCGGCCCTCGCCTGGTCCGGCTGACCGGGTCATCTCAACCTTCTCGTTCGATCCTGAACCTCTCGCCAGGCCCCCAGAATCTCCATCGAGGGGAGACCATTAGGCCAGCCGGGTCGGTCTCCAGAACGACTTAGGCATCTACCGGGTTGCAGGTAAAGGAGTAGTGGAATGTCACAAGAGGGCTATGCCGACCCTGTCATGAACGACGGACCTAGATTCCACTCGATCACACCCGTTAGCGAACTCACCGAGCTAGTCTTCGAGCCCTAGCGATCGGGACAGGCGACGAAACTCAGCCCCTCCGGTTGTGAGGAACCGAGCATGGGGTAACGCACAATACTCACATCGACCCCTACAAAGGCCTAATAGGGCTCGGGGGCTCAAGACAAACGCCAAGGACGGTGACCTCAAACTCGCTAGATCCACGACTCCGACTCACCCGGTCCCACGGCGCGCACCGACGCTAGGATCCACGAGCATCGCCTCATCCGATCTTTAACCAAACTAACTACGCTTCAACTTCAAAACGGCTTCACTTCTAGCTACGACTCTTGGGACTGCGACGCCGAACTCGCGTCGACAGGATCTACGACATCCGGCAACGGCTCTTGGGACCGCGACCCCGAACTCACGTCGACAGGATCTACGACATCCGGCTACGGCTCTTGGGACCGTGACCCCGAACTCGCGTCGACAGGATCTATGACATCCGGCTACGCCTGGGACCGCGACTCCTAAACTCGCGTAACGGTTTCACTTCCGACTACGCTCCAATAAACCTAGGACCGCGACTCCTAAACTCACGTAAACGACTTCACTTCCGACTGCGCTCCCAGGATCCACGAGCTCCGGCCCGTCCGATTCTGGAACTAACTAAACTAACTCTCCCGATCCACGGCGCGCACCAACGCCTGGGTCCGTTCGTGGCTCTGCCTCACTCGACACCACGGCGCGCATCGACGCCAAAGAACAGTGAGCTCTGACATGTCCGAACCGAGCTATCTCCATCCGTGGCGCGCATCGACGCTAGGGTTTGTCCCGAACTAACCTTCTCACCCGGTCCATGACGCGCACCGACGTCGGGATCAGTAAGTTCTGTCTCAATCCAAATCCCCGCACCTCACCGCCTCGGCTGCGCAACGACACCGTGGTTAAACAAAAAGCCATCTCAAAATTAAAAACATGCACACACGCCCACTAAAACAACAACCCCTAGACGGTTCTGCCCGAACCACCCGGGGGCTACACCCGCGGGTGCGCTCGCGCGCACCCGCTGATACAACAGAAAAACCTGCCCCGCTGACAACGCAGAAAACCACCCAGCCGGTTCTGCCCGAACCACTCGGGGGCTCGGGGGCTACACCCGCGGGTGCGCTCGTGCGCACCCGCTGGCAAGACAAAAATCCCCCGGACGATTCCGCTCAAATCACCCGGGGGCTCGGGGGATCCTGTCGGGTTCATAAACCTGGGGTCCCTCGAGGACCGGCTTCCACGCCAGGGCTCGGCTCAGGAAAACAACACGTAATTCATGGGCCGGCCTAAGAGTCTAAAACACAACGGGCCAAAAGGACAAGTCCGGTTGCCGACTGGAAGGTCTACCTAAAAGAACAAGCGCTCGCTCGTCAAATTTCTTTGGCCCACCTCTCCGATCGGAGCATTCGCTTCGGGCACCAGCCGTCTCTGGGCGGTCTCTTCGATCGGAAAGGCCTAGCCCAAAACACCGCTTCCTACTCCGACACCGCGTCTCCGACCGGGACCCCGTAGGAAGTCTTCTTATCACTCTTCTCCGATTGGCGCGGCCAGGGCTGACTGGGGCCATCCAACCGGGGACGCTCGCTCAGAAGGGACCAGGGGCAAACGGAGAAGTCAGTGCACAAAGTCAAACCACGATACCGGGACCATACCCTGTACGCTTGCGGGAACAGTGCTCCTCAACCGCCCTGACACAAACAGTATTGTAGGCACCGACATTTATGTCTACAGTATTGTAGGCGCCATTGGGCTGCCATACGGTAAAAAGCCCCCCACATAACTCTAGGCATCGATAGTGGACGCCAGGGTTCACCATACCTGGTACACAGGGTAGGGCTCCTCACATACCAATAGTATTTTGCAGGTACCGACATCCACCCTTCCTGAAGAAGCCAATGCAACCTCCCATGTGCACCTGACATTCTACAGTGACGTCAACAGTATTGTGGGCGCCTACCATCATCACTGTCCTCATCGGCATGGGCAACAAGACTTAGTAACATCCGTACTCTCTTTCTCTCACCTGTAAAAGCCATCCCCTTCTTCTATAAAAGGGGATGCGCTCCCTTCAACAAAGGAGGTCGACTTCTTCAAGCATCAGATTCACTAGATCGATAGCTCACAACCCCTCAAACATCTGCTTGAACACCTAGCTCATAATGGAGTTTCGGTCGCCCTCGGCCTTTTCGGTCGGACCCAACCGGGCCTCTCGTACACCCTACCTTTCTTCTTCTCGTTTGTAACCCCACTACAGACTTCGAGCACCTGAGCTCAGGAACAAAGTCACCGACCGACCCACACTGGACGTAGGGCACGTTACCTGAACCAGTATAAATCCTGTGTCATTGAGTGCTAGGCCACCTCCGATCACAACGTACAGCAAAACTACAAATATTCACTAGTTGGTCATTTTCTGTACCGACATTTCTCTTGTAACTTTTCTATTGCAATATCTGTAAGAATTGTTGACAAGACCAATTAATGGCCTGGACTTGAAAACCACCCATCGGCATTTGATCGAACAATTTAAGCACAACTATGGTGCAACAAACATAATAGATGGCAAGCCTATTCTTCGAGTCTTAGGCCACTGAACCGCATATGCTGCTTTGACTGGTCTGGCATGCCGCAATCCTCTGTCTCCATGGTCACCATGCTTGGCTACTAGAGCTTGGAGGATTCAAGGCCAGAATGTCATTGCAGTCCTGATTTCGGGCTCCTGTAGCTACAGGCTCACCATCTTGGCCTAAGTCAACAACTGAGCAAAGGCCATATCCATACCTACCCATAGCCCATTAGCCTATTATGCACCTGATAGCATGCCAGCGCTTCTTCCTCACAAAGCGCGGTAGACAGAACCGGATATGTACCTATATGTCCATGTCATATGCATGCATTTGATCTAGCTATATATAGATAAGATAATGCACGGATAATGATAATAATGGCACAGAGGCACCCTATGTTATATCCGCTCAGAAGATCTCTTCTTCCATTCAGGATCACGCCACTTTTTATAGTTTTTGAGTGTTAATAGCATTTTTAACACTGTTTTTCTTGTTAGCCTATAGTTATAGTATAATAAGTATGAGATCAAGAAAATTGTTTTTAATTAAGACAAATCTACATATATGGTTTTAATGTTTCAAAACTAAATGTTTTGAAATCAATGAACCGTCAAAGTTTCAAAATTTTGACGAGATTTTTGGTTCATTGTTAGTGGGAGAAATAGCACCAAACAGGGCATTCGTTCCGCCATGCCTGCTAGAACACTTCCTACATACTATTTGCCAAGAACCAAGAGAAACATAAAGCGGGTGCCAGATATTTACTGGAGGTGAGGTCGATGATCCAGATGTAGAAGAAGTTGAGGTAGGGGATGCCTGTTCTGATCTGATTCGCCTCTTCTCGCTGACACCCGGGGCACCCCTTGTGGTAGTGCTTCTTTGTTTCCTCAGTTGTAAGAGGCTCATCGCCCGTGTTTTGAGGACATGGCAACTCTTGAACGTCGGCACTATGAGACTCCATTTAGTGAGCCTCGCTGCATATGAGTAATGCAAAGCAACTCCAGTTAGATATGTTGACAATAGGAAGTAGTACAAACGAAGCAAACGACAATTGAACTGAAGCAACATGTACAGATAAAGCGTCTGAATAACGTACAATTTGAGCAATAGGACAACAAGCTGAAAGTAAAGAAACTTCAGATCATAACACTATGGAATTCTAGCTCGCTGATAGATAGATTACTCCATGTTCATCGATCTATTGTATATATAGTACGTGCTCATGGGCAAGCACATGCTTTATTGACTACAGACAAGCAAGATGTTTGAATCACATATGGCTCCCCCGGTGACCTAGGTGCCTACATATGCTAGTTCATTTTTTATGCCTGTGCTGGCGAATGAATTCTCTGGCGCGGCCACCAAATTTGGCCGGCCAACTCTTGGGCAGGGCTCCCACCGGCAGAATCCAAACACAGCCCCTTTAAGAATTAAGACCCGCGCGTGTCGTAGCGTTGTTTTTTTCAGCCTAATCAGTAATCACCAAGGAGAGTGGCTGCTGTTGAATGCAGGTAGGTTTCCAACATATGTTTGAGTAACAACATGAGAGAATGGTGCGTATAGTATCTGCTCCTTTTTTTTTATTCAGGGTTTCAATTCATTTTGTACACCACCACTTTTAGAAAAATCTTATATCTCATTATTAAACCAGGACGACTAATATCAGGTGAGGCAAATATATAATCTAAGATAACAGATTAACTGAGGACTGGTCATATTATCATAAACATAGGTCCTTTCAAATATTGTGCTGAAGCAACTACTCATTGACTGGTACAATTAAAGAACTCAATAATCTCCTTAGATTATTTTCTGTTGAGTTTCATCCCTTCTTAGCTTGCTTCTGTATGTTGAAATATCATGTCCCACGACTCGGACTTTGTTGAGCGAACTTTTCCCTGCAAGGCACCGCCGTCCGAAGGCGTTGAAGCCGGATGCGTAGATCTTCCAATGAGAGTGCTCCTCAGTCACAAAATCGTTTGTCACACCTCAAAATTGGGATGTGAATAGAAATCATAAATAACATGAATGATTTTAATATTTGGATAAAATTTTCCAATATTAGTTTAAATTCTTGCAAAATTTAGATATAGAAAAATGTGAATTTACAAAATTTTCTGAATTAATTTGACTAGCTTTTTGTGGATGTGATGTTTGCTTGTTGCTTGAGTGTGTTCGAGGGTTCAAAGTTTTCAAAATACATTTAGGAATCATCTAAATTAAATCATCTCAGCTCGCTAATCCATCACCTATCAGTTCTGTTTATTTGCTCCATGCATTTGTTTCCTTGACGTAATGATATAATATAATACTAGTCCATCACGCGTGCCTTTGTGCGCGCCGGCGATTAAACGGAAATCAAATCGTGTAGCTAACGGCGCTTATCTAGATCTCAATACAGGCATAGTAAGTACCGGGAAATGCAGTGCAGAGGTAGCAAGTCTACTCCATATATGATTTGCTGTTTTCGTGGATGTAATAAGTTGAAACTTGCAGGATGCATATATTACATGTGAAAGGTGTGGCAAAGTTCATACACTTTTCACCGACTAACAAAGCAGACACTGACAGGATTGGACCAACAAAGTCATTAAAATGTGGCTGTCATTAACTGATTTCAGAATTAGTAAATGGTTTTGTTTGGGTAGCTTTCGATAAGTAGCTTGTAGACTAATAATTACGAGACCTGTACATGAAAAGTAGGCTTGTCTTTGGTAACTCAACTAAGCTAAAAACTAAGCAGGCACCATGTATTTACCTATTTTGGGGGTCCCAGTTAGGGAGGCCCTATGAGTAGTTTCTGTCGGAGGGTCCTTTGAAGACGTTGCCTTGTCTCTGTAATTTGTATATGAACGAATGATCCAGTGCAATTGTCGAAGCATGTTAAACCTCTGTGGATATAATGTAGCAGTCCTAATGTTTTGTGGAAATGATGATTGACTTGAATTTTCGTAGTAGCCTGTTTGGTAACTTGTGGAAATGAGTTGATGAATGCACTGAGAGGAAGAAAGCCGCTAAAATTCAACACAGAGCAAAGTATCAAAGTTACATATGCGATACTGAAAGAAGAACAAAATGACCAACTGAACCTATAAATCACTACAATGGAAAAATAGCAGGAATTTAGTGAATAAGAGTGGCTTCAGAAAGAAATGAAATGGCATCATCTGATCTCTTGTAGTTAGGCACAATGGAATGCACTGAGAAATATCAGCCTTTGTAACAATCCAAATTGGGAGCACATATAACAAAGATGGAAAACTGTAGCCAAGTATTACTCATGCACAGAGCATAGATTTTCCATAAATTTTGAGGAAAATGTATGAAAAGCAAAGGAAGTTGATTGAAACCGAATAAAGCGAACGTGTGCAACTAATTGAATTGGGATTTTTTTTGCAAAGAAATCATATGGGGAAAGGAACATTATTTGTAGTAAGGACTAAAGTATATCCTTTGGCTGTGAAGGAATACATAGATAAGAAGGTAATTATCCATCTGTACACAGGTAACATGTTTGAGCATGGCACCTTACATTGCTAAATATCTGAACTTGGCAAAGTAACATACATATGCCATATATCATGACATATATTATCTTAACTAAATATCTGAAAAATTCAACATGAACAAACTCGAATCCACAACCTGGCCATGGCAAAGAAAAAAGCACAATACAAAGATGTTTTCACTATGCAGGTGGAACGTGGAAATGTCAGCTATCATCACAGCCACAGAAGACTGCAAGGCAAAGGCCCCAGATCATATTCAAAGAAGATCACAAAGGAAACCTTTAACAGTTTTAGAGGCCTCAGAAATATATGCATATATGTACAAAGGTTGATCAAGGAACCTCATACTGAAAACAAGGACAAACTTTGCAAGCATTTCATTGAATTAGTAAAATTCATATACGGATGTTCATGTCACATGATTGCATCTAGTTGTAGAAACAAAAGTTTTAGGTTGTATCATAGTAAAAATTTGCTAAGCTACAAAAAAAAAAGTTTCCAATAGATCATGGTATGGAATACTGTACATATAGAGTTTTAGAGTTTTAGTTCATTTCACTGTCAAAAGATAGATTTGAATATCTGAAATTAAAGGACAGAACTTAACCATATTAAGTCCTACATTCCTATACCTAGCACTGAACCATATTAAGTCTTGCATTCCTCTACCTGAACCTAAGTCTTGCAAACCAACATGTTCTTTTAAAGGTTTGTAAAATTTCTCTTGTCGCAATGAAGAAGATAAGTTTTTTTAATGAAGACATGATTTTTATAGGCCTCAGAAATATACCAATCATCATATGTTCATCAACTTGGAGCTTTAAGGCATGCTGACAACTGGGTTACCCAGAAATTGCACAATATAAGTAGCAGGTCATGCCTAGTACCTCACAAGCAAATGAACATCGGTTCATATCCCTGAGCAACGGGTATAGAATTTTCATCATAGGCTGAAGGAAAAAATTAATGGCAAATGGCAAATCCTTGAGCAACAGGTATGGAGCTGCAGGAATTATTGGCCAAACCCTAGAACAGGAATCCAAATCAACGTAGGGAGAAATTAGAGAGACAAAAGCAAAATCACAAAACAAGAGGAAACAGGAGCACCTGAGACCGCTCCGTGCCAACCACGGCACCATTGAGGCCCACCTACACAGCATGCGCGGCCAACGCAGGGGCTCAGTCGGTGCGCCGCTGCACGGGGAGAGAGGGAGGCGGCGAAGCAAGCACAGAGAACCCACCAAAGCACCTGTTGGCCGGAGAAGAACGGAGGCGGCACGGCGAGGGCCCAACAGGCCCGCCGCCCTTGGAGGACCAGCAGGAGACCCCCTCGCCGTACAGAACCGAAGCGAAGGCTCCAATGCAGGCCACACCGGTCGGAGGTGAAGTGCGAAGCACAAGGCACACTGATGCGACGGACCTAGCATTTTGGGAACCCGAGGAACAAGGAGGAGGGAGGAAAGGGAAGCTCCATGGTCGCAGCAATGGGGTCAACCACGGCCGGATCCGCCGCAGGGGAGTCAGCGCCGGTGGATGCTGAGGGCAGAGCAAATCAGCCGGCGGCGGCGCAACGCAGAGGTGGAGGCGGAGCACGAGGAAGGGAAGGCAGAGTGACAGACGGCATAGGCGAGTCAGAGAAAGGGGAAGAATCTAGAGACGGGAAGCGGAGATGGTTTCGTGGCAGGGGCGATGCACTATAGCGGGCGGCGGAGTGAATATGGAGCGTTGATCGCAGGATCGGACGGATGGAAACAATTCGGGTGACGTGGATGGATTGAGAGGCGGCCAAAGCAAACTGCCTTAATATATTTAGACTAGTCCATCATGCACGCCCTCACGCGCGTCGGCAGTCGGTTGGAAATGCAATCGCAGATCTAAACGTTATAGATGGCATTTGGGAAGCTAAAGCGAAATCACCGAAATAATTATCCTCTCTGAAACATTGTATAGCAAAGGCACTTTAACTATGAATATTTTTGGGAAAAATGCATGATAAAATTTGCAATGACAATAGGAAAGTCAACCACTCTCAAATCTTTTTTTGTAACCTTCGAAATGCATGAAAGGAAGATGGAGAGGGGAAAGTAC
Organism: Miscanthus lutarioriparius; assembly: GCA_904845875.1. NCBI lineage: Eukaryota > Viridiplantae > Streptophyta > Magnoliopsida > Poales > Poaceae > Miscanthus > Miscanthus lutarioriparius. Next base: position 211,033 of record CAJGYO010000067.1, read on the forward strand.
CTAGGGTGAATCACAGAGGAGATCTAGGTTCCGAAGGGGTGCATTCATGGGTCAGTTTGAATCATAGCTGTAGCTCTCCTTGTGAACCTGTTGCCTTGCACGACGGATTTGATAAACATCAGCTGTAAAGTTTAGATATGGTAAAATGACAAACAGCTAAGGTAAGTGTTCACAAACCAGAACTCTCTTAAGATTGTAGGTACCTGGTAGCTCTTTATTTTACCTAATAATTAGTCAGCATATCTAATTGCATGAAGAGATTAAAACATATATGAAGCAACTGAAGCAAGATCAGGTGAAATTTCCGTGATTCAGAACACAAAAATTATACAAAAGATCCTATACAGAAATATGTGGCAGCCATTTGCATCTGCTGGCATAAACCACTATCAATCAAATATACTTTCAACACTATGAACATTTTTTTTAAACAGGCAAAAGGAAGAGCAAAGAAAACTCACCTATATTTTAGCAATAATGGTCTACCCAGATGGATTAATGGTTTGGGACCAAACATAGCATGGAGAGCAGCAGGGCAGGGAAAAATATAAGCAGAGTACAATGTGTTTGAACATTTCTTACTCCAAAACTTCCTTTTCCAATGAACGATTCTAATGCTTCAGCTCTAGCTATCATCTCACATGACACCATGCTGTAGACCTGAAGGAAGACAGTGGAGTGATGAATTAAAATGCAGCTTTCTTGCCTAGATATTGCATCTTGGTAACTAAAATCGAATCAATAAACACAAGAATGAACAGGAAATAGCCACAGTGTTAATTGATGCTTGTGTTTACACCAAAATTTGGAGAGAAAAAACGTAGGAACTCGAAGCTTCCGAAATTGTGTCGATCAAGGAATCGATTGCATGAGGATCGATATCAGCTGATTCAGATACGACTCCGGAATCGGCAGCCTGTTCGGGAGGCCGTATCGTATCGTGGATTATTTACTGCTGGCTGGTTTGGTTTGAGAGAAAAACACTATTCTTGGCTGGAAATTTACGATCGTTTACGAGCAAGCGAACAGGCTGCGGATCTCTTTGGATGATGTCAGCAGATAGCGATGATGAGCTATGGTTGGCGCCAGGAAACTACATATCGGACTCTACAAAAAGAGAAAGATTAGGGTCCAAGTTATCTTAAATTAGGAATGTTTTCTTCTATGCCGAAGATTGTAATGAGTCGTGCTCGAGTAGGATTCATGTTTGGGCTCCAGGGTATAAATATTGGACCTCGGCTATTGTAACAGACACACAATCAATCAAATACAAGTTCCTTACTTTTTTCGGCTCCGGCCACCCCTTAGGAGTAGGAGTAGAGTAGATCTTGGTGAGTTCTTCAGCGAGCAGGGCTGCATCGGTCCGACCGACCTCTGGCTTGTCATTAAGTACCGTCATGGCTTATACTTCTATTCGTACGGCTGCATCAATTCGGTCGACCTCCGCTGCGACTCTGGTACAAGTTAGTTATCGACTCTTGTTTAGTTCAAGTACGGCTGCATCGATCCGGTCGACCTCCACTGCTCGAACTAGATTAAGGTCAAGTTATCGGCTCTATCTAAGGGTGGTATTCCTTCGGATAGATTCATTAAGTTACCGATATTGCTTATTGCTTCCATTATTTATTTAATTACTGCAATATCACTTCGCCCGATTGGGATTGATCTAGATCGGCCTTATATCCTGTTTAACCCATCGTTTGTTAATCTAAATTGATCTAATCTGCACCTTAAATGACGAGTTATATTTTATCGGCTGTTTTATGTCAATCTTGATCGTGCATAGTGTGCGGTTAAGGCATGTTTTTGTCTTGAGCAGATATGTTGGCTAACGAAAACCATTCCATGGCCTGTTATCATGGCCTATATGATTCTGCCTCACACCCCACTGTTAGCACCGTGGAGTGGGGATTGTTATTCGGTAGATCTGTTCCTAATAGGGCATGGCCTTAACTGTGCGCTATGCCTAGATCGGTTGTTTTAGCTGATATCGAGTGCTTTCACATATGCAATTCACGTCACGAGACCGTTGAAGTAAAGATAGGTTGAAAGATGTGTTAGTCCCATGATCTTATTATTGTATTATGGCCTGCATGGTTCTACCTCATGTCCCACTGATATTAGTAATAAGTTAGGTCCGTCAAATCTATTGTTGTTTCTATGGCCTGCATGATTCTGCCTCATGCCCCACTGGTCATAGCGATAGATGAGATCTAACATGTTCATTAGATTTACCTTTATTAAATGGTAAAATTATGATGGTCTCCTTCTTTTATATGAAAAGGGATTCGGTTACTTGCAGTCATTAGCTCAGCATAAACTGATTATTGTTGACATCCTTTTGCCACTGACTAATATTTGTTTAAATAATGATGTTCATCCTGAATGATAACCGATTTTCCTTCCATAGCCCCATGAGCTTTAACTGATTTATTCTTATGAATATGCTGGAATCAACTATCTGGTCGATCTCCTTTCATATCGGCTCTCAGAGTCGCACATTCGGGACTGTCTGGCAATACCGGCATGTTTCGCCTTAAATTACTGATTAGCTTTCTCTCCTTATCAATTGTAGGGTCAAATTGACTGGCATGTCTCGGGAGGAGTGTGCAGGATCGACCATCCCTGTGTTGAAGCCAGAAGGATCTACAGCTCCATCGAGCAGACCCCTTCGACTTGCTCATGTGCCCTCGGCACGGGACGAAATTTTCGTGCCGACACACGTTCTGGCATGCCCGGTGGGATCCCACAATCGTCATGGTGGTTTACAACAACAACGACATCCTTATGGTACATTACGAAGACTTACCTGATGGAGATAAAAGGTGTCATCAGCAAAGCTATATAATAATTTCAGAATAAGTGTTTGCTGTCCTACACCAAAACACGTGACAATACAATTGTTCAGAAATATCCACTGTCAAGAGTTCTATTGCACGGGTAGACAGATGCAGATGAAGATGAAGACAGACGTTTCTTCACGGAAGCTGTAAATAAATCTGTTCATGATGCCATATCAAGCCATAATGAAGCTTTCTTGGACATATTCCACAACACCATGAAAGAGGTGTTTCATGGGTTTCTAGTTGGTTAGGTTGGGCTGGCTTATTACAACATTCCACATCTGTCGACCCAAGGGACTAATTAAGTCGGTACCAGCCATCAAGAAGCAGCACCAGCTGATAATGATGATGTCCATGCAGTTCAGAGTTCATCTGTACAAGTTCAAGGTACTACTACGAATCAGATACAGTATAATCCTAGATCGTCAGTGCAGCATGTGCAACAGTCGGCGGGGCAAGGTCAGAACCAGGTGATTAATTTTGGCACATCGGGCCACATACCGTCGTCGGCTTAAAAAATAGCACCATCAATTCAAAGGATCCGTAGAGACATAGATCCTAATGTCTATAACCAGAGACTTCGAGCAGCAAACCAGCAAAGGACCCAGCAGATAGAGATTCCACAAGGGTATCATTATGGCACAGATTATAACACCCTTCACATGATTCCAAATCCAAGGTATCAAGGCACATGAGATTTTAATCCACAGATGGGTCAGCAGGTGCTGAGAAATCCAAATTCACATGCTAACGAGTTGTTGCTGAAGGTGATCGAGATGATGAAGAGTCAGTTCGGTCTGAAGCCAAAAGGGCTGACCTTCTCGTACAAAGCCCATATCCAGAATGGTATGATTTGGTCACTCTTCCTACAAATTATAGGCTTCTAGAGTTTGCTAAGTTCACTGGCCAAGACAACACAAGCACAATAGAACATGTCAGTCGGTATCTTACACAATTGGGTGAGGCATCAGTTGAGGAGGCCCATCGAGTTTGTTTCTTCTCCCTGTCACTATCAGGGCCAGCCTTCACTTGGTTTTCATCACTGCCAGTCAACTCCATTGCCAATTAGGCTGACCTGGAAAAGAAATTTCATATACATTTTTATACTAGGACTAGAGAAAAGAAGATTACCGATTTGACAACTATAAGGCAAAAAACTAACGAATCAGGAACTGAGTTTCTTTAGAGGTTCCGAGAGACTAGGAATTTGTGCTTCTCATTAAACTTGACTGATGATCAGGTAGCTGCTTTGGCCATTCAAGGAATGCTGCCAACATGGAAAGAAAAACTGCTAGGACAAGAATTTGACAACCTGGGTCAATTGGCTCAACGAGTGGCAGCGCTCAATAGCCAATTCTAGATTATGCGCAGAGATACCCGATTCCAGAAGAGTACCACAGTGGATAAAGCTTATAATCCATACTCAGTCGATGATGGCTATGAAGAGGAAGAAGAAGAGGTTGCTGCGGCTGAATGGAATTGGGGCAAAAAGACAGTAATGGTGCCAAATCCTTGGGGAAGAGGAGTCGAGGAGAGCTATGACTTTGATGTCACAAAATCAGGAAAGCTCTTCGACTTCTTGCTTGAGAAGGGACAGATCAAGCTGCCTGATAATCCTGTTATGTTGCCCCCTGATCAGTTGAAGAATAAGAAGTTTTGTAAGTTCCATAACGCTACTTCTCATTCCACTAATGAATGCAGAATTTTCCGGCAGCATATACAGAGAGCTATTCAGCAAGGAAGACTCAAATTTAATACACCTCGGAAAATAAAAGTTGATGATAATCCTTTCCTAGGAGATCAAAACATGATCGATGCTAGGCTGCTCAGAGGAAATACTAAGGTCCTAACATCAACCAAATCAAGAGAAGCTAGAACAGTCGATCCTGAGAGGAAAATATCGGCCGACGAATACAGGGAATTTAAAAGACGTCACGACAAGCAAAGAGCCGATATGAGCAGGGAGAAACATCAAAAGAAGGGGCGACAAAGCCGCGAGTTACATCTCAAATTCTATTGAATAAATGGCAGCGGTAGAAGGAAAATGATTATCAGTGTTGGTTAGAAAAGCAAGAATACTAGCGTCAATAGAAAAAAGAGAGGTATGAAAGAAAACAAGCTGGATCACATTGGAATTGTCCTTTCTTTAGACATTGCTGGAACGAAGGTTTGAAGTTGCCTACCAGGAATAACTGTCCAGAGTGCAGCGATCAATATTGGGAGTTTAGGCAATCTTAAACCAACCGCCGGTCTATCCATGCTCAAGATGCGTATCATCATAATAACATGAATTGATGCTTAAAAAATGGAAGTGTTCGTAATCGACTTGGAAAAAGAGTTGTTGATCAAGACTGGGCTGATTATGAAGAAGAAGGCAACAAGAGAGAATACATTTGGTAGGAAGGCCAATGGTGTCCAGGAGGTTTGACAAGAAGCCAGAGGAGAAGGGTGCAATGCCTAAGGAACAGAGAGTTGGAACAGGCTCAAGCATCTGGTAAACCTCCAGTATGATGTACTAAGAAAACGACCGATAGAAAGCAACCATCGACTAATATTCAAATGCCTTTTCTGTTGCCATTAGAATTCAGAGCTCTGGCAGATCAAGAAGTTTATTCGGATTTCTATGAATCAGAGTATGAAGAGATAGTTGCCAAGCTGACGGTTATACAGTATGCTATATTTGATAAATCAGTCAAGCATCGGCACTTAAAAGCTTTATATGTGAAAGGTTTTGTTGATGGGAAGCCGATGAACAAAATGTTGGTGGACAGGGGTGCTTCTGTTAATCTCATGCCTTACACCACTTTTCGTAAGCTTGGCAAAGGGCCAGGAGATTTGATTGAGACCGACATGATGCTTAAGGACTTTGGGGGTAATACGTCTAAGACCCGGGGGGCAATGAATGTTGAACTAACAATCAGGAGTAAGACTCTGCTCACCACATTCTTTGTCATCGATGGAAAATGGTCATACAGTTTGCTCCTTGGTCGTGATTGGATTCATGCGAACAGTTGTGTACCATCGACCATGCATCAGTGTTTGATTCAATGGCATGGAGATGATGTTGAGCTGGTTCACGCTGATGAGTCTGTGAGTATCGCAAAAGCCGATCTAGTGTTTTGGGAACTAGGAGACTTCGAATGCTTTTCTGGCAAGTTATGGGAAGGAGGCTTCATTAAAATCAGCAATGAAAGCCAACAGCCGATGCAAGCAATCAACTCTGAGAGTTTGTTTTAGTAAATAGTCACGGCTTCACATTGGCCATTGGATTAAAGAAGAATAAGCATTGGTCCTAGAGATGGGCTTAGGCTGATGTATGTGAATGCTAAGTCGAGTCATAAGTGCAATTCAGAGTTGATAGATCTATTAAAGGAAGTTTTGTTTCATTTAATGAGATGCTTGGCCTGGATTGATCGATCGTTTAACCTTTGGTCTAAAAAGTTTTGAAGCAATCTATTAATAGCGATCGACAAAAAATATTTAAAGGGATATTATCCTAGCATTTGATCAACACTTGATAGTCGATTCGTTTAGTCATCGGCTCTAATAGCCGATACCGAAAGGTATCACCTCTAGTTCAAAAAATAAAGATCTTCGAATATATGAAAGCCGATACAACATGTATCGCCTCTAGAGCAAAAACAAAAACAAAGACATTCATGACACATATAGGGGCATTGCACTGAGATACTTTCATGAAAGAACAGAAGGTTTCATTCATCAGTTTGCCCTAAGTACAGACTAATCAAAGACCTTGTTCACCACATCCTGAGCAGATGTGATGTCCACAATGGCCTCCGCCGCTACGACGAATTCTTCCATCAGGTCCTCATGCTCCTCGGGGCCGTCACCCATCGAGAAGCCAGTCTCCATGGCATGGAGCTCGTACCCTGTCTGGACTTGCGCCGCGGTCAGTGCCACTGATGCACCATGACGGACTCCATGAAGGGCAATCTCCTAGAAATGGGCCAGGATGTCGTGGAGGCGGGCATTGATGAGGGAGCCCCGAGCATTGACGGCATCCACGGCCACGTTCGCTGCTAGTTGGAGAGACTCCAACTGCACCGTCAGGGCTGACAATCACAAAAACAGAAAGACTATCAAGGTAAAGGCAGTAGAAATCAGAATGGACGTGTTCTTGGAATTCATCTTACCTGCCACCATGGCATCGGATTTGGCCAGCCACGCCCGAACGGCACTGGCCTCTTCTTCGGCGGCATTAAGGATAGCCTGAGAAACCCCGAAGCGGATCTCGAGCTGGCCATTTTCACGAGTCACCTTGGAATAGCGGTCCTAGGCTGCCCTCTACTCCCAAAGGAAGTGTCGGGCATCATCGCCATTGTACGAGTCAGAGGAATCCGACGATGAGGCCGGCGCAGAAGAGACGACATCAGAGGGCTCGCTGGCCCTGGGAAGAGGATGAAGACTATCATTCACAGCAAACCTATGGCCGAGTCAGAACAATTCATCGTCACAAGCAGAAGATGTCGATCTCACCTCATGCGTCGGAGGCGCTGATTCACCGGCATGTTCTCCTCTGGAACCTCCTCCGCCGCACGCTTGCCGCGCACTACAAGATTTTCGGTCTACTGCAACACCAAAAAAGTGTAGCAAAAGACCCAAAAATGGTAGCCATAGTAATTTTGCTACCAATTTTTTTTGGTTAAATGTCGTTGCACTTGTAAGGGTAGCAATAGCATAATGCAATGGGTTACATTTTAGTTGCGACACACAGCCCCTCTATTGCAACACTTTTGACGCTTTTGCAACACCTGGTGAGTGTTGTAACAAAAGCAATTGCAACCACTATGGGTGTGGTAATAGTATCAATTGCAACAAACTAGGTGTTGCTAGCGATACGTATTGCGACACGCTGGTCGTGTAGCAACACAATGCAAGCGCAACACAACACAAGTGTTGCAATCGTGGTTGTTGCTACGCAGAGAAAGCATTGCAATAGAGGTTCTCTATTGCCACGTCGCCTAAATGGTTGCTATAGGTGGCTTAGGTTATTGCAACATCTCTTGGGTTGGTTTACTGAGAGAGGTCATATATTGCCATGTTTACGAATGGTTGCTATAGATGGCATAGGCTATTGCCACGTTACTTAGGTTGGTTGCTACAGATGGGTCATCTATTGCCACGTTACTAACTATCTGGTTGCTATAGGTAGATTCCTCTATTGCCACCGTCATCTTTTGTAGTTGCAAGAGATAGTTTCTCTATTGCCACGATTATCGTACCTATTGCCACGACTAAATGTGATTGTTATATGTGCCATCATATATTACAACGCATGATTAATATATTAATAATTCATGTTGCGACACTTTGTTTGGTAGCTTAAATTAATAATCGCATAAAACGACAAATACATAATGAAGGAAGCATCGACATCCATTAAAAGCGAAATATAATTTGTTCATACAAAATCTTTAACAAAACACACCGAGTGTCAAACTAAATGAGAACACAAGTAGATAGCTTAACACATAATAATGTGTTAAGCCACAGAACAACTATTTGAACTCATTGAATCAAAAGACTAATGTCTCTCTGAGCAGTGAAGGTTCCCTTGATATGTATGTTGGCCATCGTCCCACCATTCGCATGCTCCTTCTCAAACTCAAGATTCCTCCTGAAAAAATCATTGACATGCATTAGTTAAAGCTGAGACTAGTGGTGGCAAAGCTAATTGAACATCTTGAAGCAAAACACGAGCTGCGAGTACTAGAGTTCTGTGAGCTGCAAGTACTATCAACCATGAACTTTGAAGCGTAAAGCAAATATAAACATACATGCAGCAGCCTCCCAAGACATTTTATGAGCACAAACACATCCATATATATTTCTAATCAGCAAGAGGAAACTAAGCTCTGGACCATATTTAGGGAGCAGAACAAAAGAATAGCTATGTACTTCTCCAAAAGGACTATATGTTCCTTTTAATGCAAAGAGAGATAAAAGGTTTCACATAGTACCATGTATTCTTTTGGACAATGCGAGATCTTTTCCTAGCCATGATTTCCTTGATTTGCTTTCTTTGTAGTATAAACATGACACCCAATTCAACGCCAAATTACTTCTAGTCATCGCCCTCTAGTGAGACGTTCTTCATCACCAAGGGAGAGAAGGGGTTGTTGTTACGGCTGGCTGGTTTCTTGGGTAACCTGAAAATAAATGGTTGGTGATAAAATTACACCCCTTGACAAGAATATGACATGCATGTTATAATTAAACATTCTTCAATTATCATCAAACTACTGCTTGACTATGCATCATGTGTTCTCCCATTGTAGTTGTTACATTTTGTGTCCCTCAATTGTTGCAAAGAAGCAAAGACAACATTTTCAGATTGGCTCCACAATTGTGCTAGCTTTGCATTTGAATTGGGTTCAAGATCATGATTTTCAGTTCAATAAACTATGAGAACATAGATGTTGTTAATATTACCTTTTGTACTAAAGCTTTTTGTTGGGCTGCTTGCAACATTAACATAGCTTGCCTAAGTGCTTCTCTATCAGCCTCCCTTTCCTTGTTCATCTGTTCAAAAGCCGGCGCCTATGTTCTTGCCTCTCGGCTTCCCTTTCAACTTCTTGAGCTTCTAGTCTATCTATGTACCGTCCAAAGCGATTCAATGAGGGCTTCCTCCTGTTGCGGTTTATGCTGGTAGTCCTCCGATAGTAGCTCCTTTCTAGTTGGGTACCTTGCAAGGTAACCATTAGCATGCATCTTGTTTGATTTGATTTTCTCGTTTCCTTGTAGGTTGATTGGAAAATCTGGGGTTACGCTCCAAGTGCGAGGCGACATTTGCGTCGAGGCCTTGACTCCAGCTCCATAATCTCTCCTGGTTGCATTGTCCTAACAAAGCAAAGACATTTAGTTAATTAAAACTTTAATTCTAAGTGAGGACAGTTGCATCACTTAATAAGGGTTGTAAAAACTGGATTAATACTCACATAGACTTCCCTAGATTCCTCGCTTGTCCATTGTCGATTTTGTTGGTGGGTCATCATAAAAAGCTCCATATCATTTGGCTCTTCACCAGTTAGTTGGTCCCTCTAATTATGCAAGAATATAAAAAAATTAGCCATATTTCATAATCTAGTGAAATTGAAAATATTCATTACTTACTAGTTCCCTCTCCCTGTGGAATGAAACGCCGAGCATGAGATGGTCTGTTTACTGGCGGTGTGGGGTTGCTATCTTCACTTGAAAGTACTACATCTGTATGATGATTACTGTCCACATATGCCACTGCAGAAAATATTGGTCACTTGTGTAAGATATGATATGTTTGTGAAGGAATATTAACAATAGACATGTAGGGACAGATGTTATATTACTAATATCATTCAGTTGTCCTTGCACCCTTAACCATTCTTTGTAAGTTTTGGTGGTGTCATCACTGTCGATATCTTTCAAATGCAGGTCAGCCAAGCTAATATTAGTACAAAGGCTTCTCCAATATAAAATAATACAACAATTTTGAAATATATAGGAGTCCAACATAACACTTACCCGTGAATCGGTTTTCCTTATGCATGACGTGCAACCATTCCTTGTAAGCATCAATTGACTCCTCATCTTCATCTATATTCTCTTCCCTAATGGGTCTCCTTCCAGGTACTTTCAAGGGTGTTATGTTCACATTCTGGTCTATTTTTTGTTCCTTGGACAGCAATAGTCTGACCTGTCTTTCCTCCTCATTACATGCTATCATAGCATCTGCATTGACTTCTTCTTCGATTTCGTGTAATGTTGCTGCATTACCACATCTCCTCTTGTAGTACAAATAGTCCCTTACCCTATACCCCAATTGTAATTTCATTGCAAGCAAGTTACTCAGGGTGAGATCAGCCCTAGTGATTCTAATAGTAGAAGACTCTTGCCCCCCCGGCAATCCCTCATAAAGTGAAATAGAGAGTCCATGTTTGATCCGAGCTGCCAAATATTACAATAGTATCAAACTTAAGCACTAGTGATGATACAACAATATACTTAAAAGGAAACCAGTGTACATATAGTATGTGTACAGACAGAGAAAGTAATTAAAACTTAGTGCCACTTATTTGAACTATATGTGCACCCCCATGACTGAAATTAAAGTAAACCAAAAAAATATTTATACTAGGAAACACTAAATATTGCACACTTGTTCTTCTTAGCTTAATTGATAGGAAATGCTTACAGTCCCATTCTAAATTAGAAATATGTATACTATGTGTATGGACAGAGACCAAACTCATTAATCCCTACATATCATTAATCCCAGGCATTCGATCTACATTATCCCCATGGCGCACTGCTTCCTGCATGTCCCTGCAGCGTCGATGCTCTTAGGCTACATTTTTCCCAGAACATTTTCAAGATTATATATCTAAAACTCTAAACCCGAGATGTTGAATCCAAAAATATGTGTTACCTATCATTGGTCTCATTGATTGGCAGGGAGCTCTCTTGTTGATCACCAAGTGCTGCTGTCGACCCGGATGAACGTGTTGCCCCAAAAAGGGACATGGTGGCGTTGGGTCTGTATGAACTTGCCGGCGCCGCTGCCGGAGTTGTTGGCATCCCGGACGAACGTGTTGCCCCAAAAAGGGACATGGTGGCGTTGGGTCTGGATGAACTTGCCGGCGTCGCCGCCGCCGCCGCCGCCGCTGGAGTTGTTGGCATCCCCGCTCCTGCAGGTGTGCGCATCGACGTCGAGGACGGAGGTGTTCCACTCGTTGGAGTTGTCGTCATGTTCGACTTCTCTTTGGTGGAATCCAAAAACCCTAACCGTGTGGAGGCGGCGACGTGGTAGATGAGGAAGTCGCGAAATAAAAGGGGGCGGCGTGGGGGGGAGGAAACGGGAAGTCGCGAAATAAAAGGCGGCGACGTGGTAGATGAGGAAGTCGCGAAATAAAAGGGCGCGAGAGTTTTTCGTCACGGACCGTCCGCCAAGAGTAGACACCCAAACTTCTATGAAACGCTGCTGGACTCAATCAAATTTTGCTTTTGCATCCGGATACATATTTCGATGAAGCCAACATTGCTTTCTTGGTGCCACTCAGTCCCAGATGACTCAAACTTCCAAAGTAATATAAGTTTCTTTTGTTCTCCCTAATTCTCACTCATGCCAAGTGTGGGAAGGATTTCTGCATAAGTGAACCACGTGAATGGTATATATGTAGGGCATGGAATTGAGTATAAACGATATGCAATGATAAATTGGTAGATAAACCCATAAAGTGTAGCATATTGAGTGGCATGATGAAGTTAAGTTGCACCCACATTTGACTTCATTACAAATAAGTGATAGCATATATAAAAATTTACCGTGAGATGGATATATATATAAAATTTTTGGCTAAGTCCCTAAATTTACCATGAGATGGACATGCTGAAATTTGTTAAGCCTAGATTTTTACCATGGCTTGGATATTGTCAAATTTGATTTTTACCGTGGGACAGACATATGCAAAAATGGCTAAGCCTGAATTTTTGCTATGACTTAGAGACTAGAATTTTACCATGACTTGGGCATTGACAAATTTAAAATTTTACCATGACTTGGATATTGAGAAATGTGGCTAACTCTAGAGTTTTACACTGACTTGAAGGTATCAGTTTTGAAGGTATGAGAATCAAAAGCTCCCAGCCTCCGATGTCTAATTTGTATTACCATATAGCTCGCTAATTGTGCTGTAATGTGATTAATTTAGGTAGAGTATAGCTGATTTCTGCCCTGATTTCCACGTTGATCGATCAATCAGACAAGCCGTTCTCGCGGCGAAAGGTACGAGATCACTATGGGCTGCACATATATAGTTCAATTATGTATGTAAATACGCTGGCTAAATTGGTGATCATCGTTCATCTTCATCACGTAGATGTCAGGCGATGATAGGAGTTGGATGCGCTTGCCTCGTTCTTCAACCGAGTGGCAGAACAAATTCATGCAGTTTTTGGACAGGACATATAGTGGCACTTCGAGGGGTGGAACTGCAGCATGTCTGTGCCGTAAATGTCTATGCATGTCACACAGAACACGGGCTGTGCTTCAGATTCATGTCCTTTCAACAGGGTTTGCTGAAAGTTTTATAATGGAAGGGGAAGGTTCAGCTGATGTGGTTTTTCACAATGAAGATGCAGGACCTAGTGATGTACAAGTACACAATGACGACCAGCAGCAGCAGAGATGTACAAGTCTGAGTAACGATGATGAAGGTGCACCACATGATTCTCGAGTAGACAATGAAGAAGGCGGCGCTTACCGAGTGAAGATGATGAGGCCAGTAATTTGATTAAATCCCTAATTAGAGGTGAAATACGAGGAGAGATCGGTGATGAAGGCGAGCGAGCGAGCAAGCCAAGGTCTTCTTCAAGTTACTACAGGAGGCAAAAAAGGAATTATATCCAGGTTGCGAAGATGGTACAAAGATATCTTTTATTGTGGAACTTTTCCAGGTTAAGTGCATGTATGGGATAAGTAACAAAGCATTGGAGGGGGTACTCTTTCTGATCTCAAAGTTTCTCCCTAAAGGTCATTGTGTCCCAAACACAATGGAGAAAGTGCAAAGGGTGGTTCGCGATCTAGGCTTGGACTATATCAAGATAGATGCATGTGAGAATCATTGTGTGTTATTTTGGAAGGAATATGAGAAGCTGGATATATGCCCCAAATGTAAAGCATCTAGGTGGAAAAAACAGATAACCGTGGTGATGGCCATGTGAAGCGATGGTCATGATAAGAAACGTCGTCGTGTCCCGGTCAAAATCCTTGGTACTTCCTCTCACACCTCGGCACGCAGATTGTACATGTCGAGAGCACGTCATCGTGAAATGCGTTGGCATGAGGAAGGAAGAATAGATGATGGCAAACTACGTCATCCTGCGACTCCGGGCATGGAAGCACGTGGACAATATGTTTCCACGATTTAAAGAAGCTCGTAACGTTCATTGGGTCTTGCTTACGATGGCTTCAACCCATTTGGTATGCAAAATGTTACTTACGAGTTGTTGGCCTGTTATCCTAATACCTTACAATTTGCCTCCTTGGTTGTATGAGAAACAATCTTATTGGATCATGTCGATGTTGATACACGGCAAGAAAACTCACGGAATGAATATTGATGTTTACTTGAGGCCCCTCATTGATGAGTTGAAAGTACTGTGGAATATCTGGTGTTAATTGTAGGGATGTAAAGGCAAAGGAAAACTTTACACTCCGTGCTATGCTACTTTGGACAATCAATGACTTCCCCTGCATATGCGATGCTTTACGGTTGGAGCACAAAAGGAAAATTTGCATGTCCTTCTTGTCACAAGGATACTGATTATTTGTGGTTGAAACATGGGAAGAAGTTACGCTACATGGGACATAAATCGGTTTTGCCCTTAGACCATCCATGGCGCATGAACAAGATGAGCTTCAACAATGAAGAGGAAACCAGAGAGGCTCCAGTTCCTTTATCTCGGTCAAGATGTATTAGACCAATATGCAACTTTTCATCCAACAGGATTTGGAAAGGACATATCAAAAAGAGGAAGCGTGATGAAGACGCAAGATGGCACAATTGGAGGAAGAAGAGTATTTTTTTGAGCTCCCTACTGGTCTTCTTTGCTCATAAGGCATAATTTGGACGTGATGCATATTGAGAAAAACATATGCGAGAGCATATTAGGGACTTTGCTTGAAATTGAAGGGAAATGTAAGGACAGCGAGAATGCCCGCCTTGACATGGAACATCTTGGGATCAGGCAAGATCAGCATCCTGTGATTGATGATGACACGTACACCTTGCCAGCAGCATTGTACTCTCTAGACAAGGATGACAAGAGGATTTTATGCCAATTTCTTCAAGGAGTGAAGATGCCTGATGGGTTCTGCTCCAATTTAAAGAGATGTGTTGACGATAAAACATGTAAGGTGTCTGGACTCAAAACTCATGACTACTATATTATTCTACAAAAACTATTGCCCTTAGTCATTAGAAGGATTTTGCCAGAAGATGTTGCCAGGCCATTGATTGAGCTCGATGAGGTTCTTGATTGCACTTTGTTCAAATGAGTTGGTGCCGCAGAGATCTTGACAAACTAGACAGTTCAATTAAAGAGACTCTTTTGTCGACTTGAGATGGTTTTCCTACCGCATTTTTTTTGACATAATGATTCATTTTACGGTCCATCTAGTTGAAGAGGCTAAACTAGGAGGGCCCGTGTGTTCTGAGATGGATGTATCCAGTAGAGAGGTATCTACGTACTGCTAAAGGATATGTCAGGAACAAGGCACAACCAGAAGGATCAATAGCCGAGGCATACATAGCTGAGGAGTGTCTTACATTTTGCTCTCGATTCTTGACGTCGACACCAAAGTTGAGTCGAAATGATCGTCATGAAAATACAGTTGTGAATGAGCCTCCAAGTGGTCTAAGCATATTTAGTGAAATTGATTACAAGAGGAGAGGAAATAAGCTTAAGAATTTGGAGAAAGTTGAACTTCAAAAGATGAGACACTACATAATTACTAATTGTGATGAAGCCAGAAATGGGTAGAGTAAGTCGCAATTTTACCACTAAATTTATCTTTTATCTGCTTGTTTGTGGCATCAACTAATAATTTGGTGCACTCTGATGTAGGGAGCATAAGACACAACTAACAAGGGATAGTTCAATTAACATTAAAAAACGACACAAGGAGCATTTTGTAAGATGGTTTGAAATCGAGGTATGTAGTAGTATTTTATATTTTTAAATTCAACTTTATGGTCAGACCGACGTAGTAATTAACCGGTAGATGTCTAACTTGATTTTTAAATTGCAGATAGCAAAACTATATGAGAAAGGGGAAGCAAGTAAACTGATGCATGCCCTTTCTCAAGGACCTGACCCTCGAGCTCGTGTGTTGAATAGAGTGCACATCAATAATTGGCTATTTCGGACAGCTGCCATAGAGAAAAGTCTCGTGACACAAAATTCTGGTGTCCTTGTGAAGGGTGACGATAGTACAGGCAACATGACCTGGTATGGAGTCATTAGAAATATAATCTCACTGGAATTCCCACAAGAAAAAGAAGTTATATTATTCCAGTGTGATTGGTATGATGTGCCGGCTACCAGTACCAGCAGAAGCAGAGGGTACACTAGGGATAAATTTGGTATTATCGACATTGCTACTTCCATGTTCAGATATTCAGATGAACCTTACATTCTTGCTTCAAACGCTGAACCGGTGTTTTATGTCCCTATCGTGAACAAGCCGAGATGGTCTACTGTTGTTTTGGTGAGACCAAGAAATTTGTTTTCCATGCCAGACACAGGAAATGACGCCGATGCACTTGATGTGGGAATCCAAGAAATGAATGAATCAGGCCAAGGTCAGGAATTCTTAAACTGGTCAAGACAAGATAGGGCAGGCACAACTGGTTCTGCCGCCATTATTAATCAAGTGCGCAGCGAAGCAATTCCCGAACCTGTTGATGACTATATTGGTGATGATGATTACGATTGACGATGACACCTACATTGATGATGGGGTTATTGCACCAGTCATGGAAGAAAATATAGAAGATGATTTCTTTGCTTGAAGACAATTTTTTTGTTGCAACCTTTGTTTGGTGGGAAGGGTCAATTGTCCTTCATATGCATATGTCGCACTTTATTATTTTTTTCTTTTGAAGCGATGACATGGTTAAGTTTGAACCGTTGCGTGGAACCTTAATGTTCGTTATGCTAATGAATACCTCTTGAGATAAATGTTTTAAGTATTTGAAATAAAGAGGTAAGTGGAAAGTTTTGAAATAAAAATCACGATTGCCCAAGAGTAATCACCGGTCGGCAAATGTTTGGACAAGGAAAGGTTCATTAGCGTGGTCACCATGTGACCGATGGTGCCTGATCGGGCATTTACTATCGCTAACAAAGTGACCAACCACCCGGTACAACTTCAAGTACTAATTAACATCCACATACTTAACATCAAGTACTTAATAAACAACTACTACTTAATGAAAGTTTTGGACACCGGGCATAAGGACGGAGATGCCGAGAGATGGGGCTGAGGTTGGGCGTTTTATAACTCATAAGGTCTTCAATCATATCAAATAAATTAAAACCTGAGTTACAACGAACACACCTACATAGCGCATGGTGTAGAAGGTTTTATCTGAACCGAGCTCCATGGTTCGAATCTCGTGGGGAGCACTTTTTAATTTTAATATATGCGTCCCCAATTCTTTTCTTTCCATACTTTTTTTAAGTTTTAAATTCAAGTTGCAATTATCAAAGTATATTGCAACCAAAAATAAGCGTTGCACTTGAACACAATTTTCGCTTCGACCCCATAGATTTCGTTGCAATAAAATTTAGCACTTGCAACAATATCAAAGTATATTGCAACCGCCAAAAAGGTTGCAATTGACCCCACTTTGCCGCCTCCAAGAGTTCTCGTTGCATTAAGTATCTAGCATTTGCAACGCTTGTCAAATTTTATGCAACACAAAAAAACCGTAGCAATAGTCAAAACCAAATGCAACTAATGTAAATGTAGTTGCAGTACTACCCACACAATTGCAACCAAAATCAAGTCTCTCTGCAACCATTTTCACCATTGCAATATCGTCCACCAAATGCAGCAGAGCTTTGCAACATCTTGAAAA